>JAIUZE010012208.1:0-19815 GCA_022085475.1 Heliosperma pusillum | reverse complement strand
TTTTAGGGTTTTGACTTTTCTAAGGATAAATATTAGTTGTTTGTTGACGGGAGGGGGAAGGGCCGCTCAGATGGCACACATACTTGATGGGGGACTGTGACGAATGTCGTTTGCGCGGGTAAAGGATGACAGAGGGAGAATTTCGAGTGGTGAAAGAGAAGGAGGTTCTCGTTAGGTGGAGGGACGAAGTAGTGTTGACGGGGGATGTAAGACGTTGGGTTTCCGACGAATGGAGAGGCAGAAGGGAAAATAAATGATGAAGGAGGGTGGACGGTGTATTTCGATGTTCCGTTAGGGCGAAAAGAGCGTCACGACTGGGTCATCGTTAATGTGGTGAGGTAGGTGGTTCTCCAGTATGGCGAGGGATAGGCGACTATTGTAACAGCCCAACACAAACCATGGGTCGGACGTCGTTACTCATGGGTGCTCACCTGGTTGTGTACATTGCCTACATATATACATGAGTCCTTTATAATCGTATATTGTCCATTCTCAATCAGATTCTGGAAACTTTCCCATGACGTAACCAACCCTAAGACTACTCCCACCTAGAAACGCCTAACTGTAGAGTTCTTTTTGCATGGATAACCAGAAAATAAAGTCGGAGGATTTACGTGATACCAATTGTAATACCCCGACCAAAACCCTTGGTCGGAAATGGTTAGTTACGGTAGCTTGTCATGCTTTGTAGATGTCCCATAGATCAACTTAATACTTTCCAGCGCATTTTTTCTTCACTCATGCGCATCCTAGAAACTTTCCCCGAAAGTCACCTATCCTCAGATTACTCCCCACCAGGCACGCTTAACTGTGTATTTTTTTTGTAAGTTTAAATAGAAAAGAAAGTGCAATTTGTAAGAGTAATACTTTTAATCCCATTTAAGCACTAGTCATTTAAGCTCATCAATGGTCCTCTTCAATTAACGAGGGATGTTACAACTGCATTGTTGGTGGTATGTGGCTATGTAGTGGGATTTCAACGGTGGTAGGCGGCTATGTGGTAGGGCTGGTTAGGGTTGGTAGGTTGGTTGTACATTATTGTCTCACTTTTCTTTTTCCTTTTTTTCCTTGATGCAGTACAATTGATTCTTGTTTGAGAAAGAAAATAAGAGCGGTGAAATTGTCAAAAATGTATTACATTGAGTAACATGTGTAACACGAAAACTAACTATCTAAAAACACCATAAATTCCGGAGTTTATAAAATTCTTCACCACATGTATTTTATTAATTTATAAATTTTGGATGACTATGTAAGGTAGAAGTCCTCTATTTTATTAAATAAGTTAGTAATAAATAATAATGAGTAAGGAATAATCTAAAATGACAAAGATTTACTAAATTCTACTAGTATACTAACTTTACATAAATAAAATATGTCATAGAAAATTAAAAAAGTACATAATTAGACCATTCATGAGAAAATGCGTTGACTAGCAATTTCTAAATATTGCTACTAGTAATAGTATAACACCGGTTTGCACATAATGTTTAATTTAGTCTTTAATTGTTGTCATTTAAATTTCTCATCACCAATTAATGACTACCTTAGCAAACACTACCCTATACTACCAGGCATCACTCTACACATATTAAGTACCATGAGTGTGTTCCACCTTAGGCAACAATCATCTCACACATATTGGAACTTTATTAGACCTGATTAACAATTCATTCAATTTGTGTGTAGATTGGGTTTTAATGGATCGATATTATTTGAGTTAAACTTAGTTTTGATTTTAGTGTGATTTATTCCGGTTCATTTCGGTTAATAAACTTAATCGGATTATGCTATATCAGAGCAGGTTCATATCAAGTCGATATTAAATCAATCAAGTGAGTTTTTAATCTGTTTAGGTTAAAACAAGCCCAGTACCTTAAGGAATCCTGATGGTCGTAACTACCATCCTACACTTTGTGATTTGCCCTATATATGAAGGCTCGAGTCACGGTTGTTGACACATAGACAACTGATAAGCGCTAAATTACTTATGTAAAATAGCGCCAAGGTTGGATGATCTAGTTCTTGCAATCTGAACATAAAAATCTTCAAAGATACTTATATATCATGAAAAAATCAATTACACAACATCAATAAAGTGTTCACAAGATTATTTGTGAAACGCTAAGTTTCAAACAAAATGATACATGGCTAATTACCCCCATTGAAGGAGGAATTCACTATGCTAATCTAATCTAATCTAATACAAACTAAGATCCAAGAGAAGATATTTGTAAGTATTAAAATGATTTTAATACCGAATCTCCTGGACCATATGCATGTTAGAAATTAGAAATAAACATAAAAGTAAAAGAGTAATTGAATTACCTCGCAGTGGAATAAATCCGTGAGCAATAAAATCCAGCAATATAAGAAAATAAGAACTGGATCTGAATAACCCAACTGCTACAAATATATAAGAGCACCGCAATCGTAGTGCCTCTACTAGTATCCACATGTATGAATAGGAGATGCGATTTGTATGCTAGTACAAGGTAAAGTTTATTATTTCTCACATAGTGAATAGGATGGAAGAAACTGACTCCCTAATATTTGTATATATAGAGAGGTAAAGACTCAGTTTCCTAATTAAACCCTTACCTATATCGCAACTAGGCCTAATTTAATTAGAACCCTATTTCCATATTTTGCGTCCTACTGTAAATAGAAATTATTGTATTCATCTTGTGTGTGACCCAATGGGCCTGTTTAATTCTACACGAGTCATTAAACCATTTAATACTCGGTCCGTAAGCGGCTTCTAGCAAAACGTTACGCTTACATAGAATATAAACCGGGTTACCTTAATTTGGACTCAGAACATAAATCCAACAGTCTCCCACTTGTACTGTGTCCAATTAAACATGTCTTTTTACTTCTATTATTCCAATCAAGACTAAGGTAGGAAATGTGTCAACCTTATATGCCCCAATTATTTTTGTCGAATCTCAGAGTTGAATTGTTACAACAGACGACTGACAATCACCTCGTCTAAGCGCGGTCACGCATTTTACAATTCACACTCTTTGAGAGGCAAGAAACAATAAACTTCCTTCAGTAAGGAAGGAACAAATACAATCTTTTTTAACCACATCCTATTACATGATCCATAATAAGTCAAAGCATCGCCTTTATAGCCACCAGTCACGGTTGACGTTTGACAATGTTAAATTAGACTATTGAACATGTATAGAACAGTAAACAACTTAGGTCTGAAGACTGTATATTCACTACAAATTAGTGATAAGAAACTTTACTGACACTAAGAGAATCCTTAGTAAAGTTCTTAACGAGCCTGTCAAATACATGTTCTCTAATACGTACCCATATGCATGGTTTGGTATCCCAATATCATGACTTAAGGAACTTCATCATCAACCAGCTCATATACTAATCATTTTAGTCGGTCAAGTGTTCCATTTAATGCCTTGATTAGATACTATAATAGAATACATCATCCAAATAGGGTTCCAAAACTAAGTCACGTACTTAGTGATCTATTTAATCAATGTAGACTATTGTGGAACAAACATTTAATTAAATAATACAATGAATTAAATAAAATAATATTAATTAAATTGAATAAAAGAATTGAATGTTACTTATAACAATTCAAACATGTAAAATAAAATCCTTCTAAAACAAAGATCTCATAAAATGAGTAAGACCACTCGCTAATGCATCTTAAACCAACAGCAGCTCTATGACTCTCATGTTTAGGCTACGGGAGAGGCTTTGTTAAGGGATCTTCAACATTTGCATCAGTCGGTACTCTGCATATTTTCAAATCACTTCTATCAATGATCCCTCTGATAAGGTGATATCTTCTAACTATGTGTTTGGATTTTTTATGTGAGCTCGGTTCCTTAGCCTGCGCAATAGCACCATTATTATTACAATAAAGGTCTATTGGGTCAGAAATGCTAGGAATCACTCCGAGTTCAGCGACAAATTCACGAATCCAAACAGCTTCCTTTGTTGCTTCTGAAGCAACAATATATTCATCGTCTGTTGTAGAATCAGCCCTAGTGTCACATTTGGAACGTTTTCAGCTAACAACTCAACCATTTATCAAAAATACATATCTAGATTGAGATCGAGAATCATCTCTATCAGTCTGGAAACTAGCATCGGTGTAACCACTTACAACGAGTTCATCATCCCTACCAAATACCAAGAACATATACTAAGTTCTTTTCAGATACTTTAAGATACTCTTGGCAGCTATACCGTGACCTTGACGGGGATTGTATTGGTATCTACTCGTGATACTCATCGGGTGTCGAAGGACACCGAGTCTTGCTAAGAATGATGCCATGAAACACAGATAAAAAGCCTTTCTTGGAATCAATCATATTGAATCGTCGAATCACCTTCTCTATATAAGTGCTTTGATTCATATCAATAAGTCTATTAGGCTTATCTCTATAGATCCTAATGCCCAAGATGTAAGTTGCATCACCCATATCTTTTATGGAAAAACAACTTCCAAGCCAGTCTTTCACGGACTGTAGCATTGGAATATCATTTCCCATCAGGAGGATGTCATCGACATAAAGAACCATAAATGCAACTGCACTCTCACTATCCTTCTTATACACACAAGGCTCTTCTTCATTTCTAAGGAAATCAAACTCTTTGACTGACTCGTTAAAACGAAGATTCCAACTCCGAGATGCTTTCTTCAATCCATAAATGGATCGTTGAAGCTTTCATATCTTCCAAGCATGTATTGTGAAACCTTCAGGTTGTGGGATTTGTATCCGTATACAACCCTTTAAATCGACAGGATTATAATGAAATTTAACTTATATGATTAATAGTCATAAACAAAATTGCATAAGACGAAGGGATTAAGAAATAACCTTTAGTCCTTGCGATAAAGGCCTAAGAACAAATACCAACATAGGTATTCTCCTAATCAAAACACCCTAGATGGAACAAGATATGCCTTGAGATTGCTAGAACTCTTGAGAAACCGTTTTCTCTCTTTTTGTGAATTATGTGATGGTGGAGGCTCAACTTGTGATTAGGGTTCATCCAGAAAAAAATAAAATAGGGAAACCAATTCCTTTATATAGTCCCCTATCACAAGGTATCCTAGTGTAATTAGGAAAGGTATTTTCTTTCCTAAAAACCCTCCATATGGCCGAAATTTAGAGTATTATAATACTTTATTTTCGGTTCATATTTAGCTATTAATATATTGCAATTAATATCCGTATATTATTAATTATAAATATCCGTATATTTACAATCTTACTAATTCAACATATCAGTTTATATTTAATTTAGCTTGCAATATATATGACAATTAAATATAACCTTTTATATTTAATCGCGAATTACTGTTAATTCGGCTAAACAACATTATTGAATCTGTATTAAATAATTTTTATCATCACATTGACTAACCGTTTAGTCAAAAAACACTGACTAACCTTTTAGTCATATTATAAGGCATCAATATAATTATTTTCTCAAATAATCATATCTCTCGAACACATCCAATAGGTGTGACTTTTAGGGACAAGTTGATTACCGCCATCAGTATGACAATAACGTCAAACTTATCTAGCAAGCCAACCGTTATTGATAAACGTTAATCAACTGATTATTATACGAAGTATACCCTGTGAACCTACAGAGATTTATGTATGTTATTGCACTAACTGTGGAGGACACTGGCTCTAACAATCTCCCACTTGTCCGTACAAGTGTATGTGCGATAACCGATTCTCATATCCTATATATAAATTTCTCCCACTCAATGTAAACCAATTTGCAAAGTCCGTATTTACAAAGGTCGTAGTTTACAAGTGATCTGTATCAAGAGTGGTTTTCCCGACTAGAGAGTAACTCAACTGATAAACGAATCTGTATTCGAGCATGGCCATGCATTTCAGTTACAGCTCCTCGAGTGGCCCTGAGAAATATCATATCCTGATAAAGGTTGGATATTTTCTTCAACTCGAATCTTGCAGACACAAGCGCAGTATGAAATGACCCAGTGAAAATCTACTTAGCCTCCTGTTACGGTCGACCATGAGAAAGAAACCAAAGTCACCCAAAAACTGCCTTTATCTCAAGAGACAGTCGATAGTCAAAAGAATCGACTCTAGGAACACTATGGATGTCCTATCCACGACCTGGCACCTAATGTTCCGAAACATTTAGGACTCCATAACGTCGTCACAAAACTGTCCTGCGAGGTATCAGTATATCCCGCATATGTGATCGATCAGTCAACTGTTTGACTTATGGCTCGTTGAACCCACCATCAATCGACGTCACAATATAATCACCAGAGTTATCAGCTCATGTAGGTGATTACGGACCAAAACATATATAAAGTAATTCAGTTCACTTTGTGGTGTTCAATGTTGTCTGTACAACCCACATGAAAAACAATATATCAAACAAAACGATGATTTTATTAATAGTTTTATGAAAAGATACAGATGTCTAATCCATAAAAAACAACTAATACAACTCAGGAACACGTTTGATTCCCATGGAAATAACGTGCCCTACATGCTTATCATATCTTAAAGGTTTAGTGAAAGGATCTGCAACGTTATTATCCGTGGCAATCTTATCTATCACTATCTCCCTTTGCTCCACATAATCTCGTATCATGTGAGTCTTCCTTTGTACATGCCTTGACTTGTTGCTGGACTTGGGCTCCTTAGCCTGGAAGATGGCACCACTATTATCACAATAGATGGTGATCGGATCATTCGAACTAGGAACTACAGTTAGTCCTTGTAAGAACTGACGCATCCATATAGCTTCCTTCGCAGCTTCTGAAGCAGCATAGTACTCGGATTCAGTCGTAGAATCTGCTATAACATTTTGTTTGGAGCTTTTCCAGCTGACCGCAGCGCCATTAAGAGTAAAAACGAATCCAGACTGAGATTTCGAGTCATCTCGATCCGTTTGGAAGCTAGCATCTGCGTAACCGATTGCGCATAGCTCAGTGTCACCTCCATAAGTCAATACCCAATCCTTAGTCCTCCGTAGGTACTTAAGGATATTCTTAACAGCCATCCAGTGTGCTTCACCTGGATTGCCTTGGTATCGACTAGTCATACTCAATGCATATGCCACGTCTGGACGTGTGCATATCATGGCATACATGATCGATCCTATAGCAGAAGCATAAGGAACCCGACTCATGCGCTCGACCTCTTCCGATGTCTTAGGTGCCTGAGCTTTGCTCAGCTGCATCCCAGAAACCATAGGAAGGTTCCCCTTCTTGGAGTTGGTCATGCTGAATCTCTCAAGAATCTTATCTATATAAGACTCCTGACTTAGGGATAACATCCGTCGTGATCTATCTCTGTAGATACGGATCCCCAAAATTCTTTGTGCCTCGCCCAGATCTTTCATCTGGAAATGGTTCTTTAACCAAACTTTCACCGAAGTTAAGAGAGGTATGTCATTCCCAATCAAGAGTATGTCATCTACATACAATATCAGGAAGACTATCTTGCTCCCACTCGACTTGATATATAGACATGGTTCCTCGACCGATCGAGTGAAGCCATTCTCTTTTATCACTTGGTCGAAACGATGATTCCAACTCCGAGATGCCTGCTTAAGTCCATAGATGGAACGCTTAAGCTTGCATACTTTCTTAGGATTTTTAGGATCAATGAAACCTTCGGGTTGTACCATGTACAACTCCTCCTCCAAATAACCGTTTAAGAAGGCGGTTTTCACATCCATTTGCCAAATTTCATAGTCATGAAAAGCGGCAATCGCTAAGATTATCCGAATGGAACGCAGCATGACTACGGGTGCAAAAATCTCATCATAGTGCAAACCGTGCACTTGAGTGAAACCCTTTGCCACTAGTCGTGCCTTGTATGTATCTGGTTGTCCTTCTACAGAATGCTTTATCTTATAAAGCCATTTGCACTGAAGAGGCCGAGCCTTATCAGGTAAGTCAACCAGATCCCATACGTTATTCTCGTACATAGAGTCCATCTCGGATTGCATGGCTTCAAGCCATAGCTTTGAGTCGGAACAGGTCATGGCACCTTTATAGGTAACGGGTTCGTTACTCTCAAGGAGTAAAACGTCATTACTCTCATTCTCCTCGACCATACCAATGTATCTGTCTGGAGGAATAGAGTGTCTACCCGACCTCCTAGGTTCCAAAGGAATATTTACCGCAGCTGATGATGAAGGAACAGTTTCCTCCATTGGTTGCTCGGTTGTTGGTTCTTGAATCTCCGACAGTTCGAAGGTTCCATTACTTGTCCTATTCTCGAGAAATTCTTTCTCTAAGAACGTCGCACTAGCCGCAACAAAAACTCGATGTTCGGTAGGCGAGTAAAAGTAATGACCAAACATCCCTTTTGGATAACCAATAAAGTATGTCTTGACCGATCGTGGGCCGAGCTTATCGTCAGGTCTCCACTTGACATAAGCCTCGCAGCCCCAAACCCGAATAAAGGACAAGTTAGGGACCGTTCCCTTCCATAGTTCATATGGAGTCTTGTCTACAGCTTTAGACGGACTTCGGTTCAGTATTAAAGTAGCTGACAAAAGAGCGTATCCCCATAATGAATCAGGTACAACCGTGTGACTCATCATGGATCGAACCATATCTAGTAATGTTCGATTTCTCCGTTCGGACACACCATTCAACTGTGGCGTTCCAGGTGGAGTTAACTGTAGTACTATACCACAGCCTTTAAGGTGTTGATCAAACTCATTCGAAAGATATTCGCCACCACGATCCGAACGTAGTGCTTTAATCTTTCTATCCAGCTGGTTCTCAACCTTATTCTGGAATTCCTTGAACTTTTCAAAGGACTCACTTTTATGCTTCATTAAGTAGACATGTCCATATCTACTTAAATCGTCCGTGAAAGTGATAAAATATCTATAGCCATCTCTAGCGTTGATTGACATAGGTCCACACACATCTGTATGTATGAGTCCTAATAGGTCAGCAGCGCGCATTCCAACACCTTTGAAGGAAATTCGAGTCATTTTGCCTATGAGACATGATTCACACGTGCCAAATGATTCATAATCAAATGGAGAGATAGTCCCATTATCAATGAGCTTCTTCACGCGTTTCTCATTTATGTGTCCCATACGACAATGCCATAAATAGGTTTGATCTTTGTCACCAACCTTTGCTTTCTTACTATTCATATGCATAACATCTGTGCTTTGATCTAAAACATAAATTCCGTTTATGGAAACTGCTTTGCCATAAATCATTTCGTTTAACGAGAAAATACAGCTATTATCCCTTATTACAAAACAAAAACCGTCTCTAACAAGTACGGAAACAGAAATAATGTTTTTAGATAAACTGGGTACATAGTAGCAGTTATTCAGCAATAACTCAAATCCACTCGGGAGCTGGATCACATATGTCCCCACTGAAACGGCAGCAACTTTAGCTCCATTCCCCACTCGCAGGTCCACATCACCCTTTGCGAGAGTTTTGATGTTTCTTAGACCCTGCAAATGATTACACAGATGAGAACCACAACCAGTATCTAATACCCAAGTTCCGAAACTTGCATGGTTAATCTCAATCATATGAATAAAAGAAGGAGAAGACATACCAACAGGAGCAACACGGCCTGCTTTGATGTCCTCACGGTACACGGGGCAGTTCCTCCTCCAATGCCCAATCTTGTGGCAATGGTGGCACTCCACGCTACCTTCATCACTCTTTGTCTTGCCTTGTGAGCTACCGCTAGACTCACCAGGCCCACTCTTGATTTGTCCCGGCTTTTTGAACTTCGGCTTTCCTACCGTTAGGTTAGCCTGTGCCTTGCCCTTACCCTTGCCCTTGTTTGCAATCATGAGAACGTCTTGTTTCACGCTCCCACTCAATTTCAGATCACTCTCGGTCTGAACAAGAAGTGAGTGTAGCTGATGAAGACTCTTATTCATGTCATTCATGTAGTAATTGGCCCTAAAAAGGGCATACCCATCATGAAGTGAATGAAGAATGCGATCAATAATAATCTTCTCATCTATTTTGCAACCAAGTGCCTCCAGTTTCTCGACATTCTCAATCATATCGAGAATGTGTGGGCTAACAGCTTGCCCCTTCTGGAGTTTTGCTTCAAAGAAGCGACAGGTATGCTCATAGCTAACGATCCTCGGAGCTTTCGAGAACTCGTTAGAGAGCGTGGTGAAAATCTTATTCGCACCATGGGCAATGAATCGCCTTTGCAAATTTGATTCCATTGAAAAGATGAGTACGTTCTTTATCGCACCCGCCTCCATTACGAAATCTCTATAAGCAAATCGATCATCGGTACTCGCATTTGGGCCTGGGTCGACCGGTAGTGGCTCAGTCAAGTACTTGAGCTTACCGTCAGCAATGGCAGCATTCCGTAATGCCGCCTCCCAATCTGCGAAGTTGGACCCGTTATTCTTCAGTCGTGTAGACTGATTCATATTGTCCATGAAGATCTTAAGCCAGGTCTCACGTCCGAGCGTGGCACTTGGCATTGGGTCATCAGTATGGCCAGCCATTTGTTATTAGCAGTTTATATCTGAATATATTTGACTGTGGAAAAAGAAAATAAATATGATAAGTTTCATCGTTTTAAATTTGTGTCTAATGAAAAACTGTTTAATTAGATGACTCGTGCATTTATACAATTGACCTCCCTCAAGAATTATATAAATGATCCCAAGACTCAATTTCTGTAAATTGATAAGCCAACTTCTTGGCTAATTCTACTTTTAGAATTCCTGGTCGATAAATTTCTGTAAATTCTATCTATAGTCCATCATAATCACGAGATATTACTCGTACTATAATGTTGAGATAAAATAGGTCAACACTCACTACTTACCCAACGTAGAAGGGGTCATATTATGACTTCCGACGAAGAAGGGGCTCATAGTAGTTTTCCCTATAAAGACTAGTCTCAATTTTAATTTATAGGGGAAGGTCCCATCATCTTAACTTAAATTCATTTTAAGTGAACGAATGTCTAGCAACTCGAGAATGATTTAACTAAGGTGATGGCCCTAAAAGCGAGTGACATCTGTATGTCCATGATTAAAATATTCAACCTATATGAATCATTTTTCATGCATTTTATTAGGTGGTTTGGTTTAGGCGGAATATGATGCAATTTATTCTAGCATGTGAATAAGCAACGAGAAAAAAAATAAAAAAAACGCAAAATAAAGCACCTAGTGTGGCCTAACTACCAAAATGAACAAAATACAAGTTGGAATCCTCCTTGGACCCGAGTCTTGATGTTCCATCTTGGTCCATGTAGCGGGAGTGAGCTATCCGATCTCCGTCTCGAATCTTCTCAAAATACATTTAAAATTACAGATGTAAACCTATTTACATTCTAATTAAAAATAATAATGAAAATTAAAATTACAAAGCGGAGATACGAGATCTCATAATACATCCAAGACTATGTTTCCTTCATTACGAAAACATAATCTACTAAGGCCACACTAGTAAATTACAACCGATTGTACAAAATTGCGTAAAATAAACCATTCAAGCGTCATTCAACATAATAAAAGCATCAACTAAAAATTAATCAAACAATGCAAAATTAAATTGATTAATTATCCAAACCACCATTCTAATCACGTGATAATTCCGTAATTAATCACGAGATATCATTCAAATCCAATGAAAATTCATAATTAATATGAATTACAACGATATTATTTTAAACCGCTTTAAAATAATATGATATCAATGTGAACCGCTTCACAAAAAAAACAAAAAAATTCCCGGTACGGTTACTGTTCACCGTAAAAAAAAACGAAAAAACAGCACTGCACGCCGAGAAAAAGACGAAATTTTTTTTTTTTTTTTTTTTTTTATTTATATACAGCAGCCGAAACAGTGGCAAAAAAAAAAAATTGAACGGATGAAAAATCGATTTTGCTTATATTAACTAGATCGGTACAAACTAGCAATATCTAATCATTATTAAACATTGATACCGAAAATATGAAGCACAAATTGATGTTCATCAACAATCAAACCAAATCCATTCACGTTTTAATTCAATCAGTATTGAATCCTAAACATCTACAAATTCTCATATTATCATCTTAACCTATTAAAATAATAATACAATAATCGAATGGAACAACAACAAAAAAAATCACACGGCCAAAAAAAAAAAATTTGCACCGAAATTTTTTTTTTTTTTTATTAAAATTTATGCAATTCAAATTTTTATGAAAATCATATAAAAATTTTCATAGCCCTAAGGCTCTGATACCACTTGTGGGATTTGTATCCGTATACAACCCTTTAAATCGACAGGATTATAATGAAATTTAACTTATATGATTAATAGTCATAAACAAAATTGCATAAGACGAAGGGATTAAGAAATAACCTTTAGTCCTTGCGATAAAGGCCTAAGAACAAATACCAAAATAGGTATTCTCCTAATCAAAACACCCTAGATGGAACAAGATATGCCTTGAGATTGCTAGAACTCTTGAGAAACCGTTTTCTCTCTTTTTGTGAATTATGTGATGGTGGAGGCTCAACTTGTGATTAGGGTTGATCAAGAAAAAATAAAATAGGGAAACCAATTCCTTTATATAGTCCCCTATCACAAGGTATCCTAGTGTAATTAGGAAAGGTATTTTCTTTCCTAAAAACCCTCCATATGGCCGAAATTTTAGAGTATTATAATACTTTATTTTCGGTTCATATTTAGCTATTAATATATTGCAATTAATATCCGTATATTATTAATTATAAATATCCGTATATTTACAATTTTACTAATTCAACATATCAGTTTATATTTAATTTAGCTTGCAATATATATGACAATTAAATATAACCTTTTATATTTAATCGCGAATTACTGTTAATTCGGCTAAACAACATTATTTAATCTGTATTAAATAATTTTTTATCATCACATTGACTAAGTTTAGTCAAAAACACTGACTAACCTTTTAGTCATATTATTAGGCATCAATATAATTATTTTCTCAAATAATCATATCTCTCGAACACATCCAATAGGTGTGACTTTTAGGGACCAGTTGATTACCGCCATCAGTATGACAATAACGTCAAACTTATCTAGCAAGCCAACCGTTATTGATAAACGTTAATGAACTGATTATTATACGAAGTATACCCTGTGAACCTACAGAGATTTATTTATGTTATTGCACTAACTGTGGAGGACACTGGCTCCAACACTGGTTGTGTCATGTACACATCCTCTTGCAAATTTTCATTAAGGAAAGTTGTTTTCACATCCATTTGCCAAATTGCATTGTCATGAAATGCAGTAACTGCTAGAAAAATCCGAATGAACTTAAGCATCGCTACTGGAGAATAGGTTTCAAATAGTCAATACCATGAATTTGTCTAACTACTTTGACTACCAGTCGCGCGTTATATATATATCCACATTTTCATCCATATCAATTTTCTTCTTGAAGACCTATTTGCACTCGATGGTTTTAACGCCATCGACTGGATCAACAAAAGTCCGTACTTGGTTATGCTACATTGATTCCATTTCGTATTTATTGGCCTCAATCCATTTTTCGAAGTCAGGACCCATCATTGCTTCTTTATATGACTTAGGCTCATAATTTTCTACTAAAAGTAGATCACGATGCTCAGTCATTAAGAACCCATACCTTACGAGATCCCTACCAAAATTAGATCTCTTAGATCTACGTAGGGCGAGTTCCACAGGATTAGACACTAAAACACTTTGTAGATCTAAACGATCTTCCTCCTCATTAGGTGGAGAAATGTCCCGTCTTTCTCAAATTTCTTCGAGATCAATTCCACTCCCACTGGTTCATCTCGAAAGATATTCTTTTTTCCAAAATGATACCGTACCAAGCTAGAAACACTTTGCCTTAAGATGGGTTGTAGAAATATAAGCCTTTAGTTTCCTTAGGGTACCCTACAAAGAAGCACTTGTCAGATTTGGCGCTAAGCTTTTCAGGAATTAATTTCCTTAAAAAAACCTCGCAACCCCAAATCTTTAGAAAAGACATTTAGGAACATTTCCAATCCATATCTCATATGGTGTCTTTTTCACCGACTTTGATGGACACATGTTAAGTGTAAAAGCAAAAGTTTCAAGTGCATAACCCAAAAATGAAATTGGAAGACTGGCATAACTCATCATAGAGCGAACCATATCAAGTTAGGTTCAATTCCTCCTTTTAGATACACAGTTCCATTATGGTGTTCCTGGTGGAGTTAGTTGTGAATAAATTCAGAACCTCTACGATGATCACCGAACTCTTGGCTCAAGTATTCACCTCCACATTCTGATCGTAAGGTTTTAATTATCTTGCTAAGTTGATTCTGCACCTACTTCTGAAATTCATTGAACTTTTCAAAGGACTTAGACTTGTGTTTCATCAAGTAAACCTAACCATATCTACTGAAATCATTAGTGAATGTTATGAAATACTGGAACTCACCTCTAGCGATATGAGTCATTGGCGC
The DNA here is from genome assembly GCA_022085475.1 of Heliosperma pusillum. Taxonomy (NCBI): domain Eukaryota; kingdom Viridiplantae; phylum Streptophyta; class Magnoliopsida; order Caryophyllales; family Caryophyllaceae; genus Heliosperma; species Heliosperma pusillum. The sequence goes on along the minus strand of JAIUZE010012208.1, from coordinate 5,327 downwards.
ACAAACATTAGAATGTATAGGGCTTAATAAATCACCCGCCCTTTCACTATCACCAGTAAAAGGCGTTTTTTTCATTTTGCGAAATAAACAAGATTCACATCTTTAAAATGATTCAAAATCAAATGAATCCAAAAGTCCATCTTTATGAAGCTTTTGTACGCGTTTCTCATTTATATGGCCCAAACGACAAAGCCAAAGATATGTAGGATTAGAATAATTAGTTTTTAATATTTTGGCACTGATGATATAAACGTGCTTAGTTAAATTTATAATATATAACCCATCAACAATATGAGCTTGACCATTTAAAATACCTTGCGCATAATAGAACAATGAATATCAAAACCATTCATGTCCAAACACGAAACATAAGTAATATTCATGCTAGTGGCAGGTACATGATAACAATTATCCAATTCAAAACTAAGCCAGAATGCAACGATAAATGAAATGTTCCTACAACTAACGCAACAACTCTTGCTCCATTGCCAACACGTAGGTCTACTTCACCTCTTGCCAATGTTCTATTTCTTTTTAGTTCATGGACATTACAACAAATATGAGAACCACAACCGGTATCTAATACCCAAGAATTTGAACGACGCGTAGTAACATTTACTTCTATAACATGAATACCTGAAGTGGAAGCAACAACTCCATTCTTCACATCTTCCAAATAATTTTTTTACTTCCTCTTCCAATGCCCATTTTCATTACAATAATGACATGCATCTTCAGAGGGCTTGGATTGCCCTTTACCGACTTGGGCTTTGGTTTATATTTGGCAACATTTGCCTTATTCTTACCTTTACCCTTATCCAAGCCTTGCTTTTTGAAACCCTTTCCCTTATGTATCATCAGAACATTAGAGGTATGAGCGTTCTTAATGCTAGGCTCAGCTGTCTTAAGCATCCCATGCAATTCTTTTAGAGATTTGTCCAAGTTATGCATATCATTGTTCAAAATAAAATCATTATAACTTAGATTTAAGGACTGAAGTGAAAGTCCATAGACCTTAATTAGACTCCTCTAATTAATTACCAAATTACTTTTTAATTTAGTTTATAATGATCTATGTAACATGCATGCAAATATAAAGACATTTACATAAAAGAAGAAATTTCCTCACATTGATATGGAAATTATATGGGCACAACAAGAACTCCTTCTTGTTGTTCTTGAGCTATAAATATGGATGAACACAAGAAATCTCCAAACAAGAAGACCTCCTTCAAGTTGCACCAAAATGACACCAAATAATCTACCCTTATTATTAACTAGATAATAAGATAGATATAATACTACTAATATTATGACTATATTACTACACTAGTAATACTTAGCAAATATTAGTATATGAGAGTTTTAGTGAGAAGAAGGATTTTAGAAAGAAGTATGACAATTGAACAAAAATCAAGTCCTTAGAAAAATGAACACAATGCTCATTTTAAGGCCATTTGGCCGGAATATTTAGTCCACAATTGGACTATTATTTGTTCAATTTTATCACATGCATTTGAGTGTAGTGTTGTAGAAAAGATGATGATGATTTTACTACTTGTTATGTCACTTTCAAAAAGTAACTAAAGAGTAAAAATAAGAACAAAATCATCACCATGTAACTACTACCAAAACCGGTCCATTATGGCCTTAGTTTGGTCCATTTTGATTTTTGATATTTGTCTCACAAATACTTATTGATCATATGGTTAATTATCTTGTATAATTAAGTGTTAATTTGATCATATAACAATTATATGACTCAATTAAATAAATAATATGTACTTAACATTTTAAGTAATATTTTACCATTATATCAATATATAATGGGTCCCACAATGCTTAGTTAATTTATTTTACAAATCCTTGTAAATATAATTAACTAATTACCTCTATCTCAAAACCTCAACTAATTTAGTAATTTAACGATTAATTACTAAGTTAAATCTTATTTAATCGTATTAAAATAAGATATAAATTTATTAGTCAATTATCGCATAATTGAAAAATAAGCTTAATCGAATTTGAGTTCTTAACTCAATTTCTAACAATTAACTCTCGTACATATCGAATATATGTAATGTACTAATTAACTGTATCGTATACAAATAATTAGTTACTATTTGGATTTCATCCTTTAGGTGTGACCGAAAGGGATCAGTTGATCACCGCCGTCAAACGACAATAACGTCAAACTCTAGTCAGCCAACCGTTATTGATTTACGTTAATCAACTGACTAATCATATATATAGTCAATAATATCCCAATTATATTCCATAATAAGATTTATTATGTGGCGCACTATTGTGGAGGACACCTACTCCAACAATCTCCCACTTGTCTGACACAAGTGTGCGTCACCGATTCTCTTGTCTCTTTATCACATCTCCCACTCAACGCAAGGTGTCTTTCAGGTCGCACTTGCGATTGACAATATCTAGAGTGGTTTTCTCGATAGGGAGAGTAACTGTCTGACCGGAAAATCTACCATAGATCTCTTTCCGAGCGTGGCCACGCATTTACAGTAACTTCTCCTCGAGTGGCCTAAAGATGTTTTTACCCAACGTGGGTGGACAATTCCTGTTGATCCATCTACTCTGTATGATGCAGATCACCATGATCCAGAAGAAGTCCATCGGCCTCCTTTTACGGCACGACCTAGAACATCAACCAAAACCAATCGGAAACTGCACCGACTCAGATAGACGGTCGCCAGTCAAAAGAATCGACTTATAGGAATAAGATAGAAGACCCTGCCACGACCAGGCATCAAATAATTGATTTAAGGGTCTCTAAATGTCACTGTCCGACAGAGTGTCATACAGTCTGTCTATGTAAACGACCAGTCATCTCCATGACCCCATGGTGCTGAACCAACCATCGATCGACTTACAATCTAGTCATTTCGAGACGTCACCTCATTGAGTGACTAGGGACAAAATACTAAGTTCGACTGTTCACTGAATTGGGTTCACCTTTCTTCAACCAATCGGGATAAACAAAGTATGAAAATTAGTCAAACAAATAATGGCGGTGTTTAATGAAACGCGAACAATGAAGCGATTATCAAAATATTTGGAAAAATTGATACGCTATCAATAATTTCATATCTTATAATCTTTAGCAATTCAGGTACATATTTCAATCCCCATTGAAATGACATGACTATCATGTTCAGCCTGAAAAAAGCATGGCTAATGGATTAGCAATACTTGCATCTTTCCTATCGTTCTGATTGCTATTTCTCTTTGTCTACGTAATCTCATATTACATAAAACTTTCTGAGTACGTGTCTAGATTTGAATCTAGACTTAGGACTCTTGGCCTAAAAGTAGCTCCCACTGTTTTACCAGTATAATGGGATAGGATGGGATAGGATATACAGCTATATGAACTATTTCTAGTCCCTCCAATACTGTCGAATCCAAGCTACTTTCATATGCATCATCATATGACGCAATGTACTCCATTTCCGTTGTTAAATCCGCAATGATAAACTGCCTGGAACATTTCCTGCGGATACATGACATTTATATTTGAAAATGCCACTCCTACTTGGAACCTTTCCAATAGTATTTTCTGTTTGGAACTCTTCCAACAGATAAATCTTCTGTGAAACACAGCCAGTTCGTGATTTCAAATCACTTTGATCAGTTTGGAAACTGAAGTCTGTGTAAACTCTTACACACAACTCACTTTAAACTCCAAACATATGAAACATATCTTTAGTCCTTCGCAAGTACTTAAGGATGTTCATTATGGCTATCAAGTGACTTTCACTTGGCTTTAATTGCAAATGATTCGTCATACTCAAAGCATGCGAAAAGTCGGATTGAGTATACATCACAGCGTATATAATTGATCCCGCAGCGGAAGCAAAAGGAATCAATTATGATGTGTTCAACTTCCTTGAACTAGTCAAAGATCTTATCAATATAAGATTTTTGACTCAATGCTAATATCCTTTTAGATTTATCTCCATAAATCCAGATATCTAAAAGATGTATTCTACTTCTCCAAAATCTTCCATCATCTAAAATGATCAATATGTCTCCACATATAAGACTGATGCACACCACATTACTCCCACTAAACCTCATGTATAAACATAATTCCTCGAGATATCGAGAAATATTTTACAACATGATTGACACACTAATTCCAACTCTTTAGTGCTTACTTAAGACATACTCTTAAGCTTGAAAATTAACTTAGGATAATTAGGATCTACGAACCCACAGGTGAATATAAAATATACTACCTCTTCTAGAATCGTATTCAAGAAGGTGGTTCTTGAGATCCAGTTGGCATCATACTATTATGATATGCTGTAATCGCTAAGTATATTCGAATGGATCAAAGAATTAAGGTTGGTGCAAAACTCTTTGCATACCAAGTTATCTTTGAAAACATTTTAATGTTCATCCATGCAAATTTCGATCTTAAAAATCAATTTACATTGAAGAGGTCGTACTTCTTCAAGTAAAATTTACCAGGTCACATACCTGACCATCATGCATGGAGTCCATTACGAATCGTATGACTCTAAGCCATATCAAGAAGTTGGGATTAAAAACAGTCTTTTATAAGTCGCATTTTAGAATTCATCACTATAAAGGAGCGATAAAATTCCACCTGACCTCCTAGGGTCCGAAGAAACAACTACTGAACAAGCAATGAGGAAAACTTTTTTTTTCCGAACCATATGCTCAGTTTGTGGCTCTTAAAACATTTTCTCGACCTTGTCTTATCAAGAAATAATCGTATTTTTTATTGAAAGACAGCATCACGAGTCACAAACGCTTTGTTCTCGTGGTCAATGTGGGATTATTGAGCACTTGTTTCATTCAAATAACTTATAAATTAGGTACGCTACCTACCCATATCGTATATGGAATGAAATCAGACTGTTTTAAATGTGTTTTAATATGGTGGGAAAAGAAATAGCAGACAAAAATATTAAGATCCCAAGGTTAGTCAATTGGCTCATTTTGAATTGATAAAGACAAAACCATATCGTATAAGGTTCTGTTTCTCTATTCAACAACACCTTATCTAATAATGTGTGTTAGAGAATTTAACTTGTGAAACCATTTCACAATACTTTTGATGAAAATAAAAGTCAATACTTAGATATTAATAGTTACGATTTAGTCGTAAGTCCTTGATCTAATGCTCTTAGTGGTTAACTACTTCACCTTGAAGCTCTTTGAACTTTTCAAAGATTTCACTTAGCACCTCATTAAGTAGAATCAAACATAATATCTACTTAAATCGTCGGTAAATTAAGTGAAGTAATCATTACCATCTCTGGTTGTGTTTGTTA
>JAIUZE010012207.1:0-58006 GCA_022085475.1 Heliosperma pusillum | reverse complement strand
AGACTCGTCGTTACACTAGAAGGCCGAGTACACCAAATTCGGTAGATCAATTCACGAAAGAGGCGGAAAACGAGCTCAAGCCACATAACATGCGGTACGCTACAGGCAAATAACACCACCTCGCAAGTATACAACATTTGACGGCCGGGTCGATCAACGCATAGCGTTCAACTCCCAACAACGTCGTCATATGCCCACTAACACATGCATTTAAGCAGTAGGATACCTCTCCGTTCCGACATTCCAGCCTTACGAACGGGAAGGTAGCCAAGGAAATGAGAGTACAAAGCACAAGACAAAATAGTGCTCAAACCGTAACATTTGTAAAAACCGACTCAAAGGGGGACATACCGAAAACCGTCACAAAACATGTGATACAAGCGAAAGAAATATCATATATCCAAAACATGAATATTATAAGTCACTACGTAAAATTATACGATAAACGAATCATGCGAACTAATATGAATTACGAGTTTTAGAGATTTTATAAGAAAAATACAGCCGTGTTCCAGACCGGTGTGGAGGGAGGCGGCCGGTACCCCGGCTCGGAGCACAACTACACACAAAACACAAGTTTGGAAACTAACTAAAACAAGGGTTCACTTCAAACGGTCATAACTAGAGTTCTAGATATGGGAATGCATAAATTCCAAGTCGAGGTGATAGCTTATCCTCTTACGGTTCCAATGAGTGGTCACAAGCCCAAAACAAGCAAGTAACGAAGGAGTTATGATCATTCTACGAAAAAAGGGTCGGTGCAGTGAATTCCCAGCCGGCCACTAGACCGGCAGCCGGTCCTTCGGCCAGGAACACCATTCCACCCGAGAACAACAATACCATTTCTATCATTTCCAATTCTCCTAATTCACTTCTAATATTTGTCAACAATCAATATTCATCATCAACAATCATCAAATAACAACAATCATAAATCATAACATGATTCCTAAGCTTCTAATCGTATTCTAAATACGATTTCCAACATATAAAGCATGCAAAACACGTAAATGATACCGAGTAACCCTTCACCGTTACCTTTACGCGTCTTTAAATGATTACTAAGCCTTCCTAGTAGTCTCCACCTACAATTAGGTAATAAAAGATGAATATCATTCACCTTGAGAAAGACGGATAATTTAAAAAGCGAGAAAGACGGTAATTTTATTACCAATACGGATAGAGGAAGCTAAGAGGGGAAGAATAAGACGAACTTACGTGAATTCCGACAAGAAACGAGGGAGGTACGATCATCCAAAGATTGGATCAAAGAGGGAGGCAAGGTTTTGGTTGCTTAAGGAAGAAGAAATGTTTTTGGTGTTTGTTTTAATGAAATAGGTTAAGTGTAGTGTGATATTTATAAAGAAAAAGTCAACAAAAGTCAAAGACGACTCAAAAGTCAAGAAAAGTCAAAGACGACTCAAAAGTCAAGAAAAGTCAAAGACGACTCAAAAGTCAAGAAAAGTCAAAGACGACTCAAAAGTCAAGAAAAGTCAAAGACGACTTAAGACGGGATTCTCATGCAATCTCGCGGAAATTCCAAACTAGGTAGCACGGACACTTCTCCTAACCAGCCGTCCCGTGTCGGACACCGTGTCGGACACACGGACACACGGACACTTATAAACAAGGAATGTGAGATTGAAAGACTATAAAAGGTTGATTAAAAGATGAGTTTGGGTGGGAAAATTGATTAAAAGATGAGTTTGGGTGGGAAATGCGAATAAATTATAGTTAAAGTCAAGTTTTACACTCAATTATTTACATTTAATATCAAATACTAATACAAAAATAAAATTGTATGTTATTTATAACTATAAAATATATATTATATTAAATTTAAATGCCGTGTCCCGTGTCCTAAATTTCATGAGATGTCGTATCACGTGTCCGTGTCGTGTCCGTGTCCGTGTCCGTGTCCGTTTTGGTGCTACCTAGATTCCAAATACGAACTCGGAAATTCTAAATTCGACTCGGAACAGAAAATTCTATATTAAAACTTAAATTTGTTGAAAAGTATCCGTAAAATATTTTTACTAGAAAAATAGGGTACATTTCCGGGTGTTACAATCACCCCACCTTTTAAAAAGTTTCGTCCTCAAAACTTGAGAGTGAGAAAACTAAAGTATCAAGGATAAGAATCGGTTTTCAAAATTAATACGAAAACTTTTATAAGGGAAAATTTTTATGAAACGAGGTTCATCATGAAAACGGTTTAAGGAAATTTTTCATAAGAGCGAAACTCTATTTACGGATCACAAGAATGTTCGTCGCGAACGAGAACTCTAATTATCCAAAATCAAATCAATATCGTACTAGTGAAAGCGAAATTCAAAACAACGTTAGTAAGTGCAGGACTAGTTATCAGACGTCTCCAATAACAAGTGCAAACATCCGACCAAACGCAAAATCCAAATATAAAAGCGAAAGAAATCTATTTTCTCCAAAAAGGAGGTACAAAAACCCTCTTTAGACTTCTTTGAAAAGTTAATTTAGGAAAGCAATATGGAAATTCGAAGGTTTTCTCAAAGATAAAGTCAAAATAACACGACATTACACGTACATAGAGCGACTCGAACATAAAGTTCACAAATCACGATAACAAAATATATACAAAACACGTAAAAACGAAACAAATCGAACTCTTAGGGATATGAAGAATCACGATGAAGTCGGCACGAAGATCTACAAGAACTCGGTAGTACTAACTCTACTGATACTTTAATCCTCAAGAGAATGCAATTTACCCAATTTGCAACTCATCATTTTCAATCATCAGAATTCCTACAAAAATATTCCATAATCACGACACTTCGAGTAACAAATCCCAATTATTCGAATCCAATTAGAATCTACTAAGGTCCATCGGCACGGTAGACTCCACAACTAACAACCCACATGAAAGATTCATTACAAACTTTAATCTTCCTAGCTCCATCAAAACTCTTATTAGAAACCACCAACAAAATATTTATATCTAGGGAAACATGATCGCTAACAACCACAAGGTAAAAGAGGCTTACTATGAAATCCTTTGATCCAATTTATTCCAAAATTCATTATCCTAAGTTATTAACAATGAACTTTCTCATCTTCAAAAGTTAAAACACAAATCCTCAAAAGAGATTACTCACACAATCTCATTTCACTTAACTTTTGCCAATCATAGGGCAATGCGACCGAAAATCAATTTATTTAGCTCCTTCAAACTCTCAATACATCGGTTTTCGCTTATGACAATATTCCTCAAGTTTGGTCATCCAATCCAAATTCCACACGGTAAATATTCCAGTTAGGGTCCAACATTTAAAGACCACAATTTCCCAAGTAACACTTAAAGAATCACTAAAATTCTTAACCACAACTACCAACTATCATTATGCTTATTTCGATCCTCAAAACGATATTGCAACATTAAGCTTTCATAGTCTAAAACCACTAGGAGAGTTTCATCCTAAGCTATCCTCAAATCCTTATAATCATCAAACATGAAACTAGTTTAATAGGACGGTTAGGTACCATATTCGAAACTTCTTCAAAACACCTACTAACCCTTACGTTAGCTAATAAGAAAAACTACCTCTCAAGAGAGTAGGGATAAATGAACATGATACAAGGAACATTAGGAAAGCGTCATTAAAGACTACGATAAGATGAAAAAGGCGAAGGCGAAAAAGGAAAACGAGGTTGAGGAAGAGACAAAGCAGATAGTAGAGTTATGAAGATATCTGAGTAAGAAAGAAAGTACGAGCTTGTAATTTCTTAAAGATCAATCTTGACAAAAACATTCAAGAATGGAAATGAAAAGGAATGATGGCACGAGTAAGGGTTTAAGATTTAATCCACAAAGTTTCTCCTTTCAGACTTAGGGTGATAGTAAAGTAACTCATCCCAAACAAAGGTCTCTTACAAGGGACCATCGTACCACGTACAATCATCAAAGTAAGGTACACCTAGATTTGATAAATCGACTACAACCCAATTCATCCACCCTTTCATATAACACGGATTCCCAAATGCGGAATTGCAACTCAAGTATAATAACATTCCTTTAGCTCCAATATTCAACACAACCTAAAAGGTTTCTTTAACTGAAAGACTAACAAATACTCTCTTATACTCGGTCATTTTCGAATCTATAGCCCACGAGTTCATTATTATCAAAGTACAACATCAAGCCAAACATCATCATTAACATCCCAAGGTATTTCCATCATAGATCACATCATCGAATCTCTCTCATATCTACAATCCTCAAGTAATATGGTTCAACTTACAACGAAACCTTACTACTTCAAACGAGTCTCCGATACCATAAGATAAGATCATAACTTTAAATTCAAGAACTATAATCAAATGATTTTCCACCAAGCCTATACTCACAAACACACAATAGGAAGCCATGCACAAGAAGTCGCTTAACCTCAAAAGTATTTCGCACCTCAAGATATCATTTAAAGCTTCTCATTTACACCACTTAGACATATCATAAGCATGGTCTTCAAAACAATACTACACTTTTAAGTCCAAAAGATTAAATTATTAATGAGTTAAGAAGTCCTAGCCAACTCATTCAACTTACACCATCGAATATCATGAACTATTTACATACAAGTCATGACAAGCATTTATACACTAAAATCATCAAACATATTTTACCATACTTTCCTCAAATCACAAATTCATTCTAACAAACACTAATAGTCCACAAAGTCTAAAATTCTTCCAACCAAGTACAATATGCCACAAACAAAAGGGTATGACATCCACAAAAATGTTACAAGAGGAAGGTAAGGATACCAATGGTAAGATGGAAGAACTATCAAGAGTAATTTCCAAGAGGCAAACAAGTTGGAAAAGAAAAAAGCACCTAGATAGAAGGAAGAGAGCATAACACAATAAGGACGAGATAATTCAAAGATGAGGAAGAAATACACTTCAATTAGGCTTGTAAATCTTCAAATCTCCGGTAGAGGATACTTCTTCTAGGTAACACAATGATCCACCTTAAGACGGTAGATACAAACAAACATAACATCACTCAACACAATCAACAAACAAGTTAGAACCTAACAAACATCAAGTACACCAAAGACTACCACCTTAGGTCCTTAAGTCTACCCATCTCTCATTTATTATTTCAAGGTCAAGTAGTTTAAGTTTAGGGTTCACGTGTGTGCGTCGGGAGCGTTAAAAGCTCTGATACCAACTGTGACAACCCTCGCGAATGCGGAAATATAAAACAAACAAGCATGTGAATTATATTGCGGAAATAGGTAGTTTTAAAAACTTTTATACATGCAAGTTAAATAAAACGAGGAGTGTCAAAATGTTACAACTAAGTACGGAAATACAACAAAGAGACGGGGTCTCTTAAATGTTAGCAAAGAACAAGTGTTTAGCAAAACTAGCTAAAATCGTCTAGAGGTGAAACTTCCAGGGACAACGCCCGCTAGCTCACACCCAAACCCCAAAATATCATAGCCAAAAAGCCATCCATGCAAGCAACCTGTTCATTCATGAAAAACATGAACGCCACAATCAGTGGGGAGTAACTCCGGGTTCTCCCAGCCATATCACATTAAACGTACATATAAGGAAATACAAAAGTAAAATCATGCATATATAGATATACATGTGAGTTACGATAAGAATAGATAGGCAATCCAATATATAATGATAAGATCATATGGAAATCAAATCCGAAACCATCATGTTATTCAAAGACTCGGGGAAGACACTCTTAGGCAACCGAATACGCTCACTAGGGCTTGCATCTCACCGTTAGCGGTATAAGTTTGATAAGATTGAGACTCGACAGACAAACCAAGTCAAGTCATGCGATGATCACAATAAATCCAACATATTATCATCCATTCACGAACCAAGACATAGACGGTGTCCAATCATGCAATGACCATGAATAATATCATGAAATCACGCATTCAAAGAACGACGACACAAGACGACATCTCTCACGGTAAATGAAACGCACTAGCATCGTGTACATGGCAAGTATGATTAAAAGGCATCCACGGGATCACATTTCCCTGAACTCATACACGATACTTACATTTCGCCTATGTAGACTAATTTCCTCCTCGTAGCACGACGATAATAATACGTACTAGTCTAAACCTGGCCAGGATCTCGGAATATAACGTGTTCCGATTCGACATGCGATAAAACGTTTCGCATCTAAGACTCGGTCTTACACTAGACGCCGAGTACCCCAAATTCGGTAGATCAATTCACGAAAGAGGCGGAAAACGAGCTCAAGCCTCATAACATGCGGTACGCTACATGCAAATAACACCACCTCGCAAGTACACAACATTTGACGGCCGGGTCGATCAACGCAATGCGTTCAATTCCCAACAACGTCGTCGTATGCCCACTAACACATGCATTTAAGCAGTAGGATACCTCTCCGTTCCGACATTCCAGTCTTACGAACGGGAAGGTAGCCAAGGAAATGAGAGTACAAAGCACAAGAAAAAATAGTGCTCAAACCGTAACATTTGTAAAAACGACTCAAAGGGGGACATACCGAAAACCGTCACAAAACATGTGCTACAAGCGAAAGAAATATCATATATCCAAAACATGAATATTATAAGTCACTACGTAAAATTATACGATAAACGAATCATGCGAACTAATATGAATTACGAGTTTTAGAGATTTTATAAGAAAAATACCGCCGTGTTCCAGGCCGGTGTGGAGGGAGGCGGCCGGTACCCCGGCTCGGAGCACAACTACACACAAAACACAAGTTTGGAAACTAACTAAAACAAGGGTCCACTTCAAACGGTCATAACTAGAGTTCTAGATATGGGAATGCAGAAATTCCAAGTCGAGGTGATAGCTTATCCTCTTACGGTTCCAACGAGTGGTCACAAGCCCAAAACAAGCAAGTAACGAAGGAGTTATAATCATTCTACGAAAAAGGGTCGGTGCAGTGAATTCCCAGCCGGCTACTAGACCGGCAGCCGGTCCTTCGGCCAGGAACACCATACCACCCGAGAACAACAACACCATTTCTATCATTTCCAATTCTCCTAATTCACTTCTAATATTTATCAACAATCAATATTCATCATCAACAATCATCAAATAACAACAATCATAAATCATAACATGATTCCTAAGCTTCTAATCGTATTCTAAATACGATTTCCAACATATAAAGCATGCAAAACACGTAAATGATACCGAGTAACCCTTCACCGTTACCTTTACGCGTCTTTAAACGATTACTAAGCCTTCCTAGTAGTCTCCACCTACAATTAGGTAATAAAAGATGAATATCATTCACCTTGAGAAAGACGGATAATTGAAAAAGCGAGAAAGACGGTAATTTTATTACCAATACGGATAGAGAAAGCTAAGAGGGGAAGAATAAGACGAACTTACGTGAATTCCGACAACAAACGAGGGAGCTACGATCATCCAAAGATTGGATCAAAGAGGGAGGCAAGGTTTTGGTTGCTTAAGGAAGAAGAATGTTTTTGGTGTTTGTGTTAATGAAATAGGTTAAGTGTAGTGTGATATTTATAAATAAAAAGTCAACAAAAGTCAAAGACGACTCAAAAGTCAAGAAAAGTCAAAGACGACTCAAAAGTCAAGAAAAGTCAAAGACGACTTAAGACGGTATTCTCATGGAATCTCGCGGAAATTCCAAATACGAACTCGGAAATTCTAAATTCGACTCGGAACATAAAATTCTATATTAAAACTGAAATTTGTTGAAAAGTATCCGTAAAATATTTTTACTAGAAAAATAGGGTACATTTCCGGGTGTTACATCATAAACCTATTGTCTCATTGTTTCTTAGCTTTTAGTGGGACTTTATTTTTCAGATTTGTAGAGTCATAATTTTCGTGATTGCATCCCCGTATAATGGTTTTAAGAGCATTTAAAAATTCACTTACCTTAGTTTGGTCTCAAATTGTTAATGTCTATGAAGAAATGGACAAGAAAATGTCAACTCAAAAAGTTTTTTGTTTACAACTACTAATCATGAGATTTGTTAGTCAACTAAAATTAACGGTAGATATGTGAAAATTGAAAGGTCCTTCAAAAAATATTTGGAGCATTCATGAAGAGTTAATTAACAAAGAGTGGCAGTTTCCAAGTTTCACAATTTTGCAAATAATTTAGTTACACGGTCCTCAACCTTGGAGTTGGGCTAACTATCTAAATAAATACCTAAGTGTTTTCTTTTTGCACAAATTCTCATTTGTGACGGACACTATCCGTCGCAAGCTTAAGACGGATACCATATTCTCTCACAAAATACCCATCAAGGGTGAGTGGAGAAGCACATGGGGGGTGCCCACCTTGTCCCCTCTACCCATTTCCTCTCACAAAATACCCGTCGCAAGATCTGATCCGTCGCAAGCAAGACCTACTGTTCTTTTTGAGTATCTTACGTATTTATCGTGAATAGAGTTTATAACAGTAAATTAATTATATTATAAGATATGTCGTTGACAATGTTTATACTGTGACCGGTTAATTATCGCAAGTGTCGTCACGTTTTAAAATAAAAAGAACTTTTATAAATTGTTCCCTAATTCGTTGTTCAACTCGGTTTTTAAACATTTTCTATAAAAAAAAAAGACATGGACAAAGAGTATTTATTAAGGAGAATATAATTTTTGCATCTTGTACGTGAAAGGTAAACGAGTCAATAAATCATGAGGTGATTCATTGTGTTGACACACAATATATGAATCTGGACAAATTGCGGGTTAGGTATTATGTTGTAGCGATATTATTATTTGATTGATTATTTTCGGTATGTTTATATTAAAAATTTGTCATGTAATCAAGTTTGCATTGTCGTTTTGATGACAAAAGTTATTTAACATGCTGAAATAATATTTTAAGCCATATGCATATTTGGATAATAGCCATTACCAGATGATATCAAATCTAAAAGAATCGTGAATTGTTTGATATGAAACATTTTATTATATGATAAATTATTGGGTATACCAATCACGTAAAATTGGCCAAATAAAATTGTAAAAGATGTTTAATGTGCTATGTTTTGTTAGCCGAGTATTTGGTGTGCTTTGCCATTATGCAAAGATTGTGATGATTAATTCCGTGCTTGATTTTGCTCGACATAATAACAATTTGAATGTCTACGAAAGAAGCAAGTATTATAGGGAGTATTTATTATGTTTGCTCTTGTATGAGAAGATAAGCATCGAAATATATATGTTAGTATTTTTTTTTCTAAGTGACCAATTGGGTTTAACAAATTTCACCATTTTAAATAGTTGACCAATGAAAGTGAGCATGTAATTAATTACCTCTGAAACATGAATTTGTAGAAATTGAGTAACAAGTGTGATTGTATTAGAGGCAACTCTAAAAATGGCTTGGTTGATCATAGAATGGGTGTGATTTCAAATATTTATGAATACTGTTTTGTGTTGTCACTTATGTATGTCGTGAAACATGTGGGGGAAGTAGGTTAATGCTCTACGTGTTATATATTTGAGTAAACTTTGTAAAGTTTTGTCCATCCTCATTAAGTTGTGAAGAGCGTATCCATTATGTGATATACTTGGATATATATGAAGTGTGTTAAAAGAAATTGTTGTACGATTTTGTTCAAGGCAACATTGAATCTCAAGTATTTTGTTATAACATAGTTGGTTATGACAATGATTAAATTTGTCATCTTGGTTTATGAAGTTAATCGATATTTATATGAAAATGACAATCTTCGATGACATGTATTTTCAAAAGAGTAATTGTTTATCATCGTGTTATGTCATCTTGAATGCTAGCTTTGAGTCAAAATTGTGACCATTTTAACTACTTAAAGTTTTGTAGTTGAGCTAAAAGTTTTATAACTTTTATTAAAATATTTCATCGAAGAAAATTGTCAATAAGTGCATGTTTAATTATGCCTTTTGAGGTTTTGAATTGTGGGGGTGTCCTTACTAAGTTGGACTACCATTTATTTTATTGTAACACCATTGGATATTGGAAATTATCATTGTTTAGTTTAACAGGATTAAATGTAGCATTGACTAGAGTGAATGATTTACTTATTTGCGATTTAATGATGATATTGAGCTTGTTTTTTCCATTTAAGAAGTCTGCGAGCTATGATAATTCTATCCAATAGCGCAAGTGTTGGACTTTATTATTTCTCATATGTGCATAAGTTATATGCATGTGGTTATAAACAATATATGTTGGAGTTTGTTTGTTAAATGGGCATGTATTGCTCCCTTATTTTGTTGTCGTTATGTTCTAGATATGAGTTAATCACATTAATAAAATCAGAACATGGTCATTCTTAGTGGTTTATTTGCATAAGTATGTGTATATGCAAAATCTAGTTGACATTAGTGATTTACTAAGTGCTCATATGAATGACTTGCACTCCGCAATGTTGACACAAATAAAATTTAGGTTGATTACCTACCTATAAACAAAAAATTCTGATCATGTGGGAAATTTTCTTGTGATTTATGAGACGACCTAAGATATGTAATTTGAGTCTTATATATATATGTTCATATAACGGAGAATTGTGAAAGTTTTGGGATATAGCAATTTATTTTGGACAGAATGACATATGCACATTGTAGTGAAGTACACTATGTTAAGGCATATGCTCTTGAGGTGTCTAAATTGTGATGAAAGTATTCGAATGTTGATAATAATGTGTAACTATCATTGTTATGCTATATTTGAAATATTGTACATATCAGTACTGTAAAATCTAATTTAAAATATTGATTCTTGTCAGGACAATTAGCCGATGGCGAGGGGGCCTTTCGGTTGAATTTTCGGGAACTAGATCCCAATGCTTTGACAGTAATGTGTTCAAGGCTACGCTGAGGTAGCAATTGACAAGTATAAAGCGTTGTGATATAATGTGGTACCACATGAGTATGTTGTGCACATGGTTACCTGAGAATGTGAGAGGATATTGAGATCCTCCTACCACTGGCCATGGTAGATGTTGGTGTTGGCGGCAGCACAAGGAATGGGCTTAAAGCCAGTTAGTGAAGTGTGATGGATACCCAACTTAGTACAGCTAAGTTCAATGTGGTCAAACGAAGTCACATGGATCTCGTGTTGTGATGCTACGAACCATTCCTCTTATATGAAAGTTTTGCGTTGTGCGTAGCAATGTTGTTAACTATCAAGTGTGTGAGGTTGAGCATATGACTCTTAACAAGTTCATAGTCCATTTGTGGGTGGTTTGTGACAGTCAAACTTGATGAACTTGCATGCCTATGTGAGTATGGGGGATTTTGCCCACCCCCTATGAGGGGCCCTCTGGCTGGGACCTCTAGAGCGCTCATGAAGTACCTGGAAAATGTGGGGGTACTTGGATAGTCCAAGTAAAATAAAATTGATGTTTTGTATTCATTTTGAACATATTCGCGAACACTAGCCTTGATTCGAGGTACAGTAGGTGCGCAATGACTTCTTATCAACCTCATTTATAGTTCAAGGTGAAAGAGTCCACCTAAGATGACGGTTTGAAGTTTCTTGTACTCATCGGGTGTCAATTCAAGTACGAAAGACATTGATATCTTAAGTTGAACCTCCGTTGCCTTACGACCTCCATTTCTCTTTTTATCTTCTTTTGAATCATGTGGGGGATTGTTGAAGATGACGCTTCAAAAGAAGCAAAAACTAGTAAATTGGTCTAAATTAATGTTGGAACAATTTTCTAACATTGGGACTATTTTCAATGGTTGATTTGTGTGGTCTTTTAGATACACCTTTTTCCTATACTAATTTTATGAATTTCTATGTCATTTTACTACTATAAGTACTCCTTTTCTACTACTAAAAAACATACAACAAAATCATTACTTTCTCTTCTATAACTCTTTTTCTAAACCGGTCATTGGAGGTCCTTTGGCAAAGTTCTGAGCAGTGTTCAATTTGCAGTTCCGCCTACACCGAAACTGCAAAGGTTGTGTAATCCTGGGGGTCGATTGTCAACAAAACCGTGTGTAAAGGACGGGGCAAATTCGACTTTAGGACAGTGACATAGTCATGCCACAACCATCATATCTCTCTTTATATCAAGATAAGATCTCCTCTTTTCTATTTTATATCTTTACATAAATTTACTTATTACATTTACATTCTTAGATCCATAATTATATTATCAACCATATAATTTGATCTATTGAAAATGCTTAATTCGTCGTCGCAATATTTACATCTAGCTATATTTTAGTTCCAACACATAATACGATGATGAAACTTAATTATTGATAAAAATAATATACTTTAAACTAGGTTAATGTTATACATGTAATTTACTTTAGTTAGAATTTTGTTTTAATTAAAATAGATATAAAATTACGTATTTACCCTACCAAATTTGGCGCAAAACTGAATTCTAGGATTTATTATTTTTTTTTTATTATGGTGGCGCCGAGATTCGGTACCACCCGGTGGCGGCGCCCTATCGCCATCCATAATAAGGAAGGTCTAGAGCAATGGTATCACCATTAACATTAATCGATAAACGCATAATAATGAACAAATTACCTTGTCAATAGGGATGTCAATGAGGCGGGGTGGGTGCGGAGGATGGGTAACCCGCACCCGCATCCGCGAACTATAAAGCGTACCCACACCCGCTCCACGACCAGTATGGGTTGAACTTTTCAAACCCGCGCCCGCCCCGCGGGGATCCGCTAACCCGCCAAATTACATTTCTCCTCATAATTTTTTTAAAAAAAAACAAATCATGAATCTAAACATATTAAGTTTCGTACAACTTATACAAATAGTATCCGGAAAGTGGTATGAAATAATTTCACATTCAATTAACTAGTACATAAGCTACCAAACAAGTTTATTTTATTAGTTTAGCCTTCATCTTTTTAAAATTATCATTTTTTTTGTAAAAGTTTACTTAGGTAGATGTATACTATAGGTGAGTCGGAGATCATTAAGGCGGGTATAAGCGGGGCGGGGACATGAAAGGCGGGTGGTGTGGGGCGGAGTGGGGCGGGGTGGGTATAAGGCGGGTCTTATGTGATACCCGCACCCGCCCCACGACCCGCGACGAATGTCACTTTTGATACCCGCCCCCGCCCCATCACTCGTCAAATCATTACCCGCCCCTGCCCCAAGTAGGGCGGGTGTGGGACGAGACCCGCCAAGATCTGCCCCATTAATATCCCTACTTGTCAAATTATCGTATTGGATGAGACTAAATATTCTCTTTAAATCATTAATTATTCAATTTTCACCACATAAAAAGTCTAACCAACATGTTATAAGTCCTATTCTCATGGCTCACACAATATAATTGGATGCATCTAGAATCAATATTAACATGCCTCAGTTATCACGTAACCCTATTTTCATGGGAAAGATCTAATCTTGTTAAAGTTCTCTAAGAATAAACTCAACTATCGTTGTAATTTAAACTAAGTAGAAATAATAAATCAAGCGAGCAAGATTTATACTTTAGAAACAATTCATACGTAATGTACCAATTCTCATAGCAATCATAACCCTAGAATCAATTCTATCCATTCAATCTAACAAAATCAACAATTAAGCATAACCTTAACAAATCCAATTTGACAATTCAACAAGGGATAATTAAAGATTGTGCTAATTAATTCATGTTAAGGCTCAACCAAGTCTTAGATAGAAAACTACTCACTACTCATAAATATAACAATGATAAACATAATTGAAATAATAAAGAGAAGAGATCATATTAATAAAAACTTAGTCTCAATTACAATGAAAGGGAGAACAAGAATTGAAATTCACAGTCGTCTTCCCAAAGTTTCGAGATTCATCTATTAATGTAACCTAATATGAGTTTTTATATCATAGAAATAATAATAAGAAAACTTAATCTAATAAGGAAACTAGGTAACTTGTCCGTCGTGTCAGTCGCTAGTAGCGACTTGTGACTTGTGAGTAGCAATAATTGGGTTCCAAAATTACTTAATGATGTTTCTCTCGCTAGTAGCGCTAATCGGTCGCTAGTAGCGACTCTTCAAAAACTTGACTTCCTTCACTTTTCCGCCTGGGCTTTGATTGTCTTGAGATTTTGGCTTATGCTTCTGGGCCCATGACCTGAAAAATATACCCTAGTCCATGAAATTCAATCGGTCATCGTTCTAACATATCACTCCAGCATCTTAGACTCCAAAATACACCCAAATTACTTCAAATCTGCACAAATTCATCAATAATCACTTAAAGACCCCAATACACGTAAATATGTCATTTTCGTCCTAAAATCACCTTATATCAACTATAAATTAGACCCCAAATAAGTGTTAAAAATGGCACTTAACAAACTCCCCCATGCTAGACTTTTACTCGTCTTAGAGTAAATTAGGCATATGACAGTGATCAAAACAAGGTCTAGTCAAACTCCCTCGCGCACGCATTGATGAACTCACAACTTTCTTCTTATATCTCGCTCACTAACTACTCCTAACCGTCTAGCTTAGCATGGTCAAACACCAAGAAAGGAAAATGTACCAAGGAGTTAAGTCGGCTATAACTCCCCCATGTTAGCTCATAAACACAACTCAGTCACAAGCCATCAATATCAAGGGTATTGCTCTTTCATGGACATGATTTACTCAATCATGGACATAATTGACCAATTTACCCCTCTCATTTCAACCCCAAGTTTCTTTCTCTATTCAATCCCCCTTTGAATTCTACCAGGCCACCTCTCCCCCACCTCTGCCACCGCCCTTCTCCGCATCTAACCGTCCACCGCCGCCGCCTTCTCTCACCTTCCTAGACCGGCGATTCCACCGCACCAATGCCCAACCACCGCGTGCTTTCGGGGGTTGGGCCGACCACCTCTCTCGCCTCCTTATACACACCCAAATAGATGTGCCGACCACCTCAGGCCACCACTGTCGCCCACCTTCGATGCTTCCGCCGAAACGACCATCCCACCAGGCTCCTCCCTAGCCACCCTAGTCTACCGCACTAACGGACCACCGCATGCTACTCCTTCTCTCGCCTCCTTACACACATCTAAATAGATCGGTTGACTACTTCAGGCCACCAGGCCACCGTCGTCCATCTTCGGTGCTTATGCCGACCAGATTCCCACCGCCACCACCGTCGTCCATCTTCGGTGCTTATGCCGACCGGATTCCCACCGCCACCACCGACCCCCTCCCTAGCCACCATTTCCCCATAAACCCTAATTTCATAATTCCTAATTTTTTCTAACTCTAATATAGCCATTACATAATTGTCAATTATAATTTGATACAAAGAATAAATAAAGCATCGAAGTGAGAATCATTGCTTTGAATATGAGAATTATGATTATAATTGAGTAATTCAATAAGGATTTGATAAATTTTAAGGGATAGAACATGAAAGAATTTGTTATTTTTTGTTTACTAGCAAAAGGGTAAAGTATGGAAATTTTGTGGTAAAATGTCCATGAAAGAGTAAAAGTTGTCCATGAAATAGCAATTACGTATCAATATTAATAAACATCAACCTACAAGCAACATATCCAAAAATATCGGATCACAACAACCAACGATCCCCTGTATAAAATCCTACTCCAGCTAAGTACTCTGATGCCATAGGTTATATCCTAATCCTAACCCTTACCTTCATACACCTTCTTCTTATGTCGCCAACCTCCATGATGTTTTCTAATTGCTCATAGTACGGGATATTATGGCCCTTTCATTTCTTTTTGTGGTTCTTTCTTTTTCTCTCTCTTTTTTTTTTCTTTCGACTTTTCATCTCACTTTTTTCACATTTAGCCTTTTTTTTTTTTGCTTAGAATGCCCATTCTTGTGGGTTTTCATTCTAGCCAAGCCCCCAATTTTTAGCTAGGCCGCCCTTTCGGGTTTTCAACCTAGCGGGGATTTCTATTCTTTTGCCTTTTTCTTTTCTTTATTTTTGAATTTTTGAATTTTTTGAATTTTAAAAAAAAAAAAACCTTAACTGGAATGAAATTACTAGTAATAAAAGTTCATATATATACATAAGATGTAATCTACCCTCCCCCATGCTTATACGAAACATTGTCTTAAATGTTACAAGGACAAATAAATACATACCAAATCATGGTTCAAAGGACTTGGGTGAGTCCTGGTATGACAACTAGCTGCCCGTCTAACATCTCGGGCACTCCTCTTCCTGCTCTGGTCAGCCATCGCATGTGGGTCTGGTGGCTCATAAGTACCTGGTTGCATACCACCCGCAAAGAAATTATTGAGGCTTCGAAAAAGTAACAAGACCTCCAGCATACCGTCACCTAACTCCTCTACTCTATCATCGTTTTCATCCAAACGAGAATCAATCCGTCGTTGCCATGTCATCGGTGGTGCAGCTCCCTTTCCCTCCTCCAACTGAAAATCATTACCAACAAGGCTCAGTGTTACTGTTACGTGTACAAGAATTAGTATCATTATTTATTATTGGTCATTATTTGATAAATCTCTTGGAACTGAACTAACATGAATGCTATTATTATTATTTGAAGTATTAGTTATTTCATCCTCATTAATAAGAACAAGTGAAATTTGTCTTACACCATCATTCTGATGAATGACCAGTTCAGAACTGTCCTTGAAGTCAGGATTATAAGGGAAATGTTTTTCCGTGAATACATCATCCCTGCTCCGAATTATCTCCTTGTTTACGAAATCCTATAAACAATATCCTTTTTTACCAAAAGGAAACCAACATGCAAATTTAGTTCTAGACGATTTCTAGGCAGCATAACAAAGACATCCAATTGTGCAAAAATGATTGTAATTTAGCTTTTCTCCTAGTAATACCAGTTCTTCATTGGAGAACCACCGTTGACATTAAATTGATTAAATGGGTGCCAGCCCTAAACATCTCTGTAACACCCGGAAATGTACCCTATTTTTCTAGTGAAAATATCTTACGGATACTTTTCAGCAAATTTAAATTTTAATATAGAATTTTATGTTCCGAGCCGAATTTAGAATTTCCGGGTTCGTATTTGAAATTTCCGCGAGATTCCATGAGAATCCCGTCTTAAGGCGAGTTTGACTTTTTGTTGACTTTTCCTTATTCATACTCATACTCCTCACTTAACCTATTTCATTCAACACAAATCAAAACCATTTCTTCTTCCTTAAACAACCAAAACCTTGCCTCCAATTTTGATCCATCTTTGAATCTCCGTATCTCCTTCGTTTCTTGCTAGAATTCACGTAAGTTCGTCTCATTCTTCCCCTCTTACCTTTCTCTATCCGTATTGGTAATAAAATTACCGTCTTTCTCGCTTTTCAAACTTTCCGTCTTTCTCTAGATGAATTTTATTCATCTTTTATGATCTATTTGTAGGTGGTGACCTCCAAGATCCCGACAAAGACTTTTTTCTAATTGAAGAGGAGCTTGACGAGTAGTGAAGACGCACAAAGGTAACGGTGAAGGGTTACTCGATATCATTTACGTGTTTTATGTGATTTATTGGATAGAAACCGTGTTTAGATTAAGGTTAGTAAACTTATGACTTGTATTATTGTTGATGGATGTTGTTTATTGAGTATTCACATGAGAAGTGATGAATTAGAATGATAGTCGATAATTATCAAAAGTCGATCCTTGGTGAAACAAGGCATTTTCGTGTACTAGGGACCCCAGCCGGTCGACCGGCAGCCGGTCAAACCACCGGCTGGGGCAGTGGCTGTATATTATTGAAGTTTTACGTGATTTTGAAATATGAAGTTGGGCTCAGCCGGTCGACCGGCAGCCGGTCAGACCACCGGCTGAGACACCCCTCTCCTTCCTTTGTTTTTCAAGTGACCCTTTGGTCCCAGCCGGTCGACCGGCAGCCGGTCGACCTGACCGGCTGGGACACACTGACAATTCAATTGTTTTTTCGTATGAGGCATTGGCCTGAGCCGGTGGACCGGCAGCCGGTCAGCCTGACCGGCTGGCACCTGCTGAGTGTTGTTTATATATTTTGTTTACGGTTTTCATTTATAATATTTCTGATGGTTCATTTAACGTATAATTTTACGTAGTGACTTATAATATTAATGTTTTGAATATATGAGTTTTCATTCGCTTGTATCACATGTTTCGTGACGGTTTTTGCTATGTTCCACTTTGAGTCGGTTTTTACAAATGATACGGTTTGAGCACTATTTTGTCTTGTGCTTTGTACTCTCATTCCCTTGCCTACCTCCACGTTCGTAAGGCTGGAATGTCGGAACGGGGAGGTATCCTACTGCTTAATTGCATGTGTTAGTGGACATACGACGACGTTGTTGGGAGGCGAACGCTATGCGTTGATCGACCCGGCCGTCAAATGTTGTGTACTTGCGATGTGGTGTTATTTGCATGTAGCGTACCGCTTGTTATGAGGCTTGTGCTCTTTTCCGCCTCTTTCGTGAATTGATCTACCGAATTTGGGGTATTCGGCGTCTATTGATTGACCGAGTCTTGGATGCGAAACGTCATCGCATGTCGAATCGGAAAACGTGTATTCCGGGAATCTGGCCAGGTTTAGATTAGGAACCGTATTATTATCGTCGTCCTACCAGGAGGAAATTAGTCTACATATACAAAATGGATTGAATTGTGTATGCGTTCAGGGAAGGTTTTACTCTCGTGGATGCCCATAATCATACTTGCCAGGTACACGATGCTAGTGCGTTTCATTTACCGTGAGAGAGGTCGTCTTTGTGACGTTGTTCTTGAATGCGTGATTTCATGATTTTATTCATGGTCATTGCATGATTGGGCATCGTCATTGTATTGTTACGTGTGGATGGGTGATTACATGATTGATATTCATGGTCATTCGATGACTTGTCATGGTTTGTTTGTCGAGTCTCAATCTTATGAAACTTATACCACTAACGGTGAGATGCAAGCCTTAGTGAGCGTATTCGGTTGCCTAAGAGTGTCTTTCCCGAGTCTTGAATAACATGATGGTTCCTCAATTTTGTATTCCATATGCTCTTATCATTAATTATCGAATTGCCTATCTATTCTTATCGTAACTCACATGGATATCTATATATGCATGATTTTACTTTTGTATTTCCTTATATGTACGTTTAATGTGATATGGCTGTGAGAACCCGGAGTTACTCCCCACTGATTGTGGCGTTCATGTTTTTCATGAATGAACAGGTTGCTTGCATGGATGGCTTTTTGCTTATGCTACTTTGGGTTCGGGTGTGAGCTAGCGGGCGTTGTCCCTGGATGAAACACCTCTAGACGTTGTTTAGCTAGTTGCTAATTACTTTGTCTTTTGTTAACACTTTGAGAGACTACGTCTCTTGTGGTATTTTTATTTAGTTTGTAAGATTTTGACACTCCTCGTATTTTTCTATCTTGCATGTATAAAGGTTTTTAAAATACCGTATTTTCCGCTATATAATTCACATGCTTGTATGTTTTATATTTCCGCATTCGCGAGGGTTGTCACAGTTGGTATAAGAGCTTTATCGCTCCCGACGCACACACGTGAACCCTAAACTTAAACTACTTGACCTTGAAATAATAAATGAGAGATGGGTAGAAGTTAAGGACTTGATTTGGTAGTCTATTTGTTTATGCTAATTGATAGGAGTAACTTAATTTGTTTTTGTTTCTTATGAAGATGGTTGAACCTCGAGTAGAAGAGAACGTTATTCTCGGGGCTCTTACTCAATTTCTGAGAAATCATCAAGAGGCGGCTAATGTTAGTGCCAACCAAGTCCCTCCTCATAGAGAAGACAATTGCCAAGGAGGCTATGCTTGGGTGGCTAGCCACATTGCTAGGAGCAATATTACGCCTTATGGTGGTGAGCCGGACCCTACCGAGCTCTCGGAATGGTTTCGAGAGATGGAGAACCAATTCGACTATTACCAAGTCCTTGAAGAGGACAAGGTAAGGATTGCTCAGTTCTTCCTGGTAAGGGAGGCAGACTACTGGTGGTCTATTTCCAATCCCACCGCTATCCTTGAAATCAATTTCGAGTGGGAATGTTTCAAGTCTCTTGTTGAGGACCGCTTTTACCCCATGAAGCTCAAGCAGCAAAGACTCAGAGAATTCATCGATTTCAAGCAAGGTGATTTGTTGACCCAAGACTTCACCACCCAATTCATCTGGCTTGCTCGTTTTGCGCCAGAACTCATCAAGGATGATGAAGATAGAGCTTTTTACTATCGTAATAAGCTTAGTGCTTTGCTCCAAAGCAAAGTAAGGAGGAGCTCTAAATCTTTCGGAGAATTGTATGACGATGCCCTTCGGGCCGAGGACTCCATGAAGGCCTTTAGTGATGGGGCGAAGATGAAGAGTCCATCCCCTTTTTCTTCTTTCAATCCAAGGTCAAACTTCCATGACAAAAGACCTTTCGCTCCCTCTTCCTCTAATGCCTATGCTAACCAGAGACGTTCCAATGATCCCCCTCAATCTCAAGCTCAATGTAGTTTTTGCGACGGTTGTAGGAAACCCTTTCACCCGGGAGTAGGATGCTATGATAGGCCCCTCTTTTGCTTTTTCTGCAAGAAGCCTGGACACCTCATTCGTGAATGTCCCAATCGTCAGACTTCCGCAACCGGTGCCAAAGCTAAAGGATCCAGCTATGTACTCAGCCGAGCCAAAGCCGTTGCTCCCACGGAGATCGTGTCTGGTAGTTCACTTCATTAAATCAACCTCGTTTTCGTTTTTCGCCTTCGTCTTTCCATCTTATCCTAGTCTGTAGCGATGCTTCCTAATGTTCCTTGTATCATGTTCATTTATCCCTTCTCTCTTGTGAGGTAGTTTACTTGTTAGCTATCGTAAGGTTTAATAGGTGTGTTTTGAAGAAGATTCAAGTATGGTACCTACCCGTCCTATTGAGCTAGTTTCATGTTTAGATGATTATAAGGAATTAAGGATAAGCTTAGGATGAAACTCTCCTAGTGGTTTTAGACTATGAAAACTTGAAGTTGCAATATCATTTTTTTGAGGATCGAAATAAGCATAATGGTAGTTGGTTGTGGTGGTTAAGAATTTTAGTGATTTCTTTAATTGTTACTTGGGAAATTGTTGTCTTTAAATGTTGGACCCTAACGGGAATAATTGCTTCGTGGAATTTGGATTGGTTGACCAAACTTGAGGAATATTGTCATAAGCGAAGACCGATGTATTGAGAGTTTGAAAGAAATAAATAAATTGATTTACGGTCGCATTGCTCTACGATTGGCAAAAGTTAAGTGAAATGAGATTGTGTGACTAATCTCTTTTGAGGTTTGTGATTTAACTTTCGAAGATGAGAAAGTTCATTGTTAATAATTTAGGGTAATGAATTTTGGAATAAATTGGATCAAAGGATTTCATGGTAAGTCTCTTTTACCTTGTAGTTGTTAGCGGTCTTGTTTCCCTAAATATAAATATTTTGATGGTGGTTTCCAATAAGAGTTTTGATGGAGCTAAGAAGATTAGAGTACGTAATGAAATTTTCATGTGAGTTGTTAGTTGTGGAGTCTACCGTGCCGATGGACCTTAGAAGATTCTAATTGAATTTGAATAATTGGGAGTGGTTACTCGAAGTGTCATGATTAGGAAATATTTTGGTAGGAATCTGATGATTGAAAATGTTGAGGATGTATTGCACTCTCTTGAGGACTAGTTTACTCGTGGAGTTAGTGATGTCGAGTTGCGATCGACATTTGAATTTTCATAGATGGAAGATAGTATTGTGGTTCATTCCTCTCTTTTCCCTCCAATTGATCCTTACTCAATCCGTTACTCTTAAATCCTTCCCCTTTTTGGTCCTTTTTGCTCGTTGGTCGTATCTCTTAGTATCACGATTCGTGATTTCGATGTTCGAGTCGCTCTACGTTCGGGTATTGTCTCCTTATTTTGATTCTACCCTTGAGAAAACTTTTAAATCTCCATATCGTAATCCTAATTTAACTTTTTAAAATAGTCTAAAGATGATTTGTGTACCCTCTTTTGGAGAAAATAGATTTCTTCCCCTTTTATATTTGGATTTTGTGTTTGGTTGGATGTTTGGACTTGTCATTGGAGACGTCTGGTGACTAGTCTTGCACTTACTTACACTTGTTTTGATTTTCGATTTCACTGTTTTAGCATTGATTTAATTGGTGATAGCTAGAGTTCTCGTTCACGACGGGCACTCTTGTGATTCGTAAATAAAGTTTCTCACTTATGAAAAATTTACTTAAAACGTTTTCGAGAAGAACATCATTTCATAAATGTTTCCCTTATAAAAGTTTTCGTATTAATTTTGAAACCCGATTCTTGTCCTTGATAATTTTATTTTCTACTCTCAATTTTCGAGGGCGAAACTTTTTAAAAGGTGGGGTGATTGTAACACCCGTAAATGTACCCTATTTTTATAGTGAAAATATTTTACGGATACTTTTCAATGAAATTTAGTTTTAATTGTAAATTTAATTTTCCGAGTCGAATTTAGAATTTCCGAATTCGTATTTGGAATTTCCGCGAGATTCCATGGGAATCCCGTCTTAAGGCGAGTTTGACTTTTTGTTGACTTTTCCTTATTCATACTCATACTCCTCACTTAACCTATTTCATTCAACATAAACCAAAACCATTTCTTCTTCCTTAAGCAACCAAAACCTTGCCTCCAATTTTGATCCATCTTTGAATCTCCGTATCTCCTTCGTTTCTTGCTAGAATTCACGTAAGTTCGTCTCATTCTTCCCCTCTTACCTTTCTCTATCCGTATTGGTAATAAAATTACCGTCTTTCTCGCTTTTCAAACTTTCCGTCTTTCTCTAGATGAATTTTATTCATCTTTTATGATCTATTTGTAGGTGGTGACCTCCAAGATCCCGACAAAGACTTTTTTCTAATTGAAGAGGAGCTTGACGAGTAGTGAAGACGCACAAAGGTAACGGTGAAGGGTTACTCGATATCATTTACGTGTTTTATGTGATTTATTGGATAGAAACCGTGTTTAGATTAAGGTTAGTAAACTTATGACTTGTATTATTGTTGATGGATGTTGTTTATTGAGTATTCACATGAGAAGTGATGAATTAGAATGATAGTCGATAATTATCAAAAGTCGATCCTTGGTGAAACAAGGCATTTTCGTGTACTAGGGACCCCAGCCGGTCGACCGGCAGCCGGTCAAACCACCGGCTGGGGCAGTGGCTGTATATTATTGAAGTTTTACGTGATTTTGAAATATGAAGTTGGGCTCAGCCGGTCGACCGGCAGCCGGTCAGACCACCGGCTGAGACACCCCTCTCCTTCCTTTGTTTTTCAAGTGACCCTTTGGTCCCAGCCGGTCGACCGGCAGCCGGTCGACCTGACCGGCTGGGACACACTGACAATTCAATTGTTTTTTCGTATGAGGCATTGGCCTGAGCCGGTGGACCGGCAGCCGGTCAGCCTGACCGGCTGGCACCTGCTGAGTGTTGTTTATATATTTTGTTTACGGTTTTCATTTATAATATTTCTGATGGTTCATTTAACGTATAATTTTACGTAGTGACTTATAATATTAATGTTTTGAATATATGAGTTTTCATTCGCTTGTATCACATGTTTCGTGACGGTTTTTGCTATGTTCCACTTTGAGTCGGTTTTTACAAATGATACGGTTTGAGCACTATTTTGTCTTGTGCTTTGTACTCTCATTCCCTTGCCTACCTCCACGTTTGTAAGGCTGGAATGTCGGAACGGGGAGGTATCCTACTGCTTAATTGCATGTGTTAGTGGGCATACGACGACGTTGTTGGGAGGCGAACGCTATGCGTTGATCGACCCGGCCGTCAAATGTTGTGCACTTGCGAGGTGGTGTTATTTGCATGTAGCGTACCGCTTGTTATGAGGCTTGTGCTCTTTTCCGCCTCTTTCGTGAATTGATCTACCGAATTTGGGGTACTCGGCGTCTATGATTGACCGAGTCTTGGATGCGAAACGTCATCGCATGTCGAATCGGAAAACGTGTATTCCGAGAATCTGGCCAGGTTTAGATTAGGAACCGTATTATTATCGTCGTCCTACCAGGAGGAAATTAGTCTACATATACGAAATGGATTGAATCGTGTATGCGTTCAGGAAGGTTTTACTCCCGTGGATGCCCATAATCATACTTGCCAGGTACACGATGCTAGTGCGTTTCATTTACCGTGAGAGAGGTCGTCTTTGTGACGTTGTTCTTGAATGCGTGATTTCATGATTTTATTCATGGTCATTGCATGATTGGGCATCGTCATTGTATTGTTACGTGTGGATGGGTGATTACATGATTGATATTCATGGTCATTCGATGACTTGTCATGGTTTGTTTGTCGAGTCTCAATCTTATGAAACTTATATCACTAACGGTGAGATGCAAGCCTAGTGAGCGTATTCGGTTGCCTAAGAGTGTCTTTCCCGAGTCTTGAATAACATGATGGTTCCTCAATTTTGTATTCCATATGCTCTTATCATTAATTATCGAATTGCCTATCTATTCTTATCGTAACTCACATGGATATCTATATATGCATGATTTTACTTTTGTATTTCCTTATATGTACGTTTAATGTGATATGGCTGGGAGAACCCGGAGTTACTCCCCACTGATTGTGGCGTTCATGTTTTTCATGAATGAACAGGTTGCTTGCATGGATGGCTTTTTGCTTATGCTACTTTGGGTTCGGGTGTGAGCTAGCGGGCGTTGTCCCTGAAAGATTAACCTCTAGTCGTTAATTAGTTAGTTTGCTAAACACTTGTTCTTTGTTAACATTTTGAGAGACTCCGTCTCTTTGTTGTATTCCCGTACTTAGTTTGTAATATTTTGACACTCCTCGTATTTTCTACCTTGCATGTATAAAAGTTTTTAAAACTTCTCATTTCCGCTATACAATTCACATGCTTGTATGTTTTATATTTCCGCATTCGCGAGGGTTGTCACAGTTGGTATCAGAGCTTTATCGCTCCCGACGCACACACGTGAACCCTAAACTTAAACTACTTGACCTTGAAATAATAAATGAGAGATGGGTAGAAGTTAAGGACTTGATTTGGTAGTCTATTTGTTTATGCTAATTGATAGGAGTAACTTAATTTGTTTTTGTTTCTTATGAAGATGGTTGAACCTCGAGTAGAAGAGAACGTTATTCTCGGGGCTCTTACTCAATTTCTGAGAAATCATCAAGAGGCGGCTAATGTTAGTGCCAACCAAGTCCCTCCTCATAGAGAAGACAATTGCCAAGGAGGCTATGCTTGGGTGGCTAGCCAAATTGCTAGGAGCAATATTACGCCTTATGGTGGTGAGCCGGACCCTACCGAGCTCTCGGAATGGTTTCGAGAGTTGGAGAACCAATTTGACTATTACCAAGTCCTTGAAGAGGACAAGGTAAGGATTGCTCAGTTCTTCCTGGTAAGGGAGGCAGACTTCTGGTGGTCTATTTCCAATCCTACCGCTATCCTTGAAATCAATTTCGAGTGGGAATGTTTCAAGTCTCTTGTTGAGGACCGCTTTTACCCCATGAAGCTCAAGCAGCAAAGACTCAGAGAATTCATCGATTTCAAGCAAGGTGATTTGTTGACCCAAGACTTCACCACCCAATTCATCTGGCTTGCTCGTTTTGCGCCAGAACTCATCAAGGATGATGAAGATAGAGCTTTTTACTATCGTAATAAGCTTAGTGCTTTGCTCCAAAGCAAAGTAAGGAGGAGCTCTAAATCTTTCGGAGAATTGTATGACGATGCCCTTCGGGCCGAGGACTCCATGAAGGCCTTTAGTGATGGGGCGAAGATGAAGAGTCCATCCCCTTTTTCTTCTTTCAATCCAAGGTCAAACTTCCATGACAAAAGACCTTTCGCTCCCTCTTCCTCTAATGCCTATGCTAACCAGAGACGTTCCAATGATCCCCCTCAATCTCAAGCTCAATGTAGTTTTTGCGACGGTTGTAGGAAACCCTTTCACCCGGGAGTAGGATGCTATGATAGGCCCCTCTTTTGCTTTTTCTGCAAGAAGCCTGGACACCTCATTCGTGAATGTCCCAATCGTCAGACTTCCGCAACCGGTGCCAAAGCTAAAGGATCCAGCTATGTACTCAGCCGAGCCAAAGCCGTTGCTCCCACGGAGATCGTGTCTGGTAGTTCACTTCATTAAATCAACCTCGTTTTCGTTTTTCGCCTTCGTCTTTCCATCTTATCCTAGTCTGTAGCGATGCTTCCTAATGTTCCTTGTATCATGTTCATTTATCCCTTCTCTCTTGTGAGGTAGTTTACTTGTTAGCTATCGTAAGGTTTAATAGGTGTGTTTTGAAGAAGATTCAAGTATGGTACCTACCCGTCCTATTGAGCTAGTTTCATGTTTAGATGATTATAAGGAATTAAGGATAAGCTTAGGATGAAACTCTCCTAGTGGTTTTAGACTATGAAAACTTGAAGTTGCAATATCATTTTTTTGAGGATCGAAATAAGCATAATGGTAGTTGGTTGTGGTGGTTAAGAATTTTAGTGATTTCTTTAATTGTTACTTGGGAAATTGTTGTCTTTAAATGTTGGACCCTAACGGGAATAATTGCTTCGTGGAATTTGGATTGGTTGACCAAACTTGAGGAATATTGTCATAAGCGAAGACCGATGTATTGAGAGTTTGAAAGAAATAAATAAATTGATTTACGGTCGCATTGCTCTACGATTGGCAAAAGTTAAGTGAAATGAGATTGTGTGACTAATCTCTTTTGAGGTTTGTGATTTAACTTTCGAAGATGAGAAAGTTCATTGTTAATAATTTAGGGTAATGAATTTTGGAATAAATTGGATCAAAGGATTTCATGGTAAGTCTCTTTTACCTTGTAGTTGTTAGCGGTCTTGTTTCCCTAAATATAAATATTTTGATGGTGGTTTCCAATAAGAGTTTTGATGGAGCTAAGAAGATTAGAGTACGTAATGAAATTTTCATGTGAGTTGTTAGTTGTGGAGTCTACCGTGCCGATGGACCTTAGAAGATTCTAATTGAATTTGAATAATTGGGAGTGGTTACTCGAAGTGTCATGATTAGGAAATATTTTGGTAGGAATCTGATGATTGAAAATGTTGAGGATGTATTGCACTCTCTTGAGGACTAGTTTACTCGTGGAGTTAGTGATGTCGAGTTGCGATCGACATTTGAATTTTCATAGATGGAAGATAGTATTGTGGTTCATTCCTCTCTTTTCCCTCCAATTGATCCTTACTCAATCCGTTACTCTTAAATCCTTCCCCTTTTTGGTCCTTTTTGCTCGTTGGTCGTATCTCTTAGTATCACGATTCGTGATTTCGATGTTCGAGTCGCTCTACGTTCGGGTATTGTCTCCTTATTTTGATTCTACCCTTGAGAAAACTTTTAAATCTCCATATCGTAATCCTAATTTAACTTTTTAAAATAGTCTAAAGATGATTTGTGTACCCTCTTTTGGAGAAAATAGATTTCTTCCCCTTTTATATTTGGATTTTGTGTTTGGTTGGATGTTTGGACTTGTCATTGGAGACGTCTGGTGACTAGTCTTGCACTTACTTACACTTGTTTTGATTTTCGATTTCACTGTTTTAGCATTGATTTAATTGGTGATAGCTAGAGTTCTCGTTCACGACGGGCACTCTTGTGATTCGTAAATAAAGTTTCTCACTTATGAAAAATTTACTTAAAACGTTTTCGAGAAGAACATCATTTCATAAATGTTTCCCTTATAAAAGTTTTCGTATTAATTTTGAAACCCGATTCTTGTCCTTGATAATTTTATTTTCTACTCTCAATTTTCGAGGGCGAAACTTTTTAAAAGGTGGGGTGATTGTAACACCCGGAAATGTACCCTATTTTTCTAGTGAAAATATTTTACGGATACTTTTCAGCAAATTTAAGTTTTAATATAGAATTTTATGTTCCGAGTCGAATTTAGAATTTCCGGGTTCGTATTTGAAATTTCTGCGAGATTCCATGGGAATCCCGTCTTAAGGCGAGTTTGACTTTTTGTTGACTTTTCCTTATTCATACTCATACTCCTCACTTAACCTATTTCATTCAACATAAACCAAAACCATTTCTTCTTCCTTAAGCAACCAAAACCTTGCCTCCAATTTTGATCCATCTTTGAATCTCCGTATCTCCTTCGTTTCTTGCTAGAATTCACGTAAGTTCGTCTCATTCTTCCCCTCTTACCTTCCTCTATCCGTATTGGTAATAAAATTACCGTCTTTCTCGCTTTTCAAACTTTCCGTCTTTCTCTAGATGAATTATCTTTTATGATCTATTTGTAGGTGGTGACCTCCAAGATCCCGACAAAGACTTTTTTCTAATTGAAGAGGAGCTTGACGAGTAGTGAAGACGCATAAAGGTAACGGTGAAGGGTTACTCGATATCATTTACGTGTTTTATGTGATTTATAGGATAGAAACCGTGTTTAGATTAAGGTTAGTAAACTTATGCCTTGTATTATTGTTGATGGATGTTGTTTATTGAGTATTCACATGAGAAGTGATGAATTAGAATGATAGTCGATAATTATCAAAAACCGATCCTTGGTGAAACAAGGCATTTTCGTGTACTAGGGACCCCAACCGGTCGACCGGCAGCCGGTCAAACCACCGGCTGGGGCAGTGGCTGTATATTATTGAAGTTTTACGTGATTTTGAAATATGAAGTTGGGCTCAGCCGGTCGACCGGCAGCCGGTCAGACCACCGGCTGAGACACCCCTCTCCTTCCTTTGTTTTTCAAGTGACCCTTTGGTCCCAGCCGGTCGACCGGCAGCCGGTCGACCGGCAGCCGGTCGACCTGACCGGCTGGGACACACTGACAATTCAATTGGTTTTTCGTATGAGGCATTAGCCTGAGCCGATGGACTGGCAGCCGGTCAGCCTGACCGGCTGGCACCTGCTGAGTGTTGTTTATATATTTTGTTTACGGTTTTCATTTATAATATTTCCGATGGTTCATTTAACGTATAATTTTACGTAGTGACTTATAATATTAATGTTTTGAATATATGAGTTTTCATTCGCTTGTATCACATGTTTCGTGACGGTTTTTGCTATGTTCCACTTTGAGTCGGTTTTTACAAATGATACGGTTTGAGCACTATTTTGTCTTGTGCTTTGTACTCTCATTCCCTTGCCTACCTCCACGTTTGTAAGGCTGGAATGTCGGAACGGGGAGGTATCCTACTGCTTAATTGCATGTGTTAGTGGGCATACGACGACGTTGTTGGGAGGCGAACGCTATGCGTTGATCGACCCGGCCGTCAAATGTTGTGTACTTGCGAGGTGGTATTATTTGCATGTAGCGTACCGCTTGTTATGAGGCTTGTGCTCTTTTCCGCCTCTTTCGTGAATTGATCTACCGAATTTGGGGTATTCGGCGTCTATTGATTGACCGAGTCTTGGATGCGAAACGTCATCGCATGTCGAATCGGAAAACGTGTATTCCGGGAATCTGGCCAGGTTTAGATTAGGAACCGTATTATTATCGTCGTCCTACCAGGAGGAAATTAGTCTACATATACGAAATGGATTGAATCGTGTATGCGTTCAGGGAAGGTTTTACTCCCGTGGATGCCCATAATCATACTTGCCAGGTACACGATGCTAGTGTGTTTCATTTACCGTGAGAGAGGTCGTCTTTGTGACGTTGTTCTTGAATGCGTGATTTCATGATTTTATTCATGGTCATTGCATGATTGGGCATCGTCATTGTATTGTTACGTGTGGATGGGTGATTACATGATTGATATTCATGGTCATTCGATGACTTGGCATGGTTTGTTTGTCGAGTCTCAATCTTATCAAACTTATACCGCTAACGGTGAGATGCAAGCCCTATTGAGCGTATTCGGTTGCCTAAGAGTGTCTTCCCCGAGTCTTGAATAACATGATGGTTTCAATTTGTATTCCATATGCTCTTATCATTATTTATCGAATTGCCTATCTATTCTTATCGTAACTCACATGTATATCTATATATGCATGATTTTACTTTTGTATTTCCTTCTATGTACGTTTAATGTGATATGGCTGGGAGAACCCGGAGTTACTCCCCACTGATTGTGGCGTTCATGTTTTTCATGAATGAACAGGTTGCTTGCATGGATGGCTTTTTGCTTATGCTATTTTGGGTTCGGGTGTGAGCTAGCGGGCGTTGTCCCTGGAAGATTAACCTCTAGTCGTTAATTAGTTAGTTTGCTAAACACTTGTTCTTTGTTAACATTTTGAGAGACTCCGTCTCTTTGTTGTATTCCCGTACTTAGTTTGTAATATTTTGACACTCCTCGTATTTTCTACCTTGCATGTATAAAAGTTTTTAAAACTTCACATTTCCGCTATACAATTCACATGCTTGTATGTTTTTATATTTCCGCATTCGCGAGGGATGTCACAATCTCACCCCAAAACCTTTTTGGTAAGTGACCCTAATTGATTAAATGCGATTTTTTCTCTCAGAGCAGTCCCATTTTGTTGAGAATTTCCGGGTATTGAACGTTGATGAACTATGACATTAGCAAGAAGAGGGTTGTTGCATTGTTTTTCAACAATTTCACCACCATTATCATTTCTTAGTGTCTTGACCTGGGTATGAAATTGGTTTTTTACATATGCTAAGAAGTGTGCAAGCTAAGAGTATCTAAATAGATGCCTTTAACCTGGCCTTAAGTAGAATGGTACAAGTCTCTCTATTACAATCATCTACTATCGTGAAAAATTAAGATGCTCCAGTTATATATTTCACACGATATGGTCCCCACAAATCAACATAAATCAACTTAAATGAATGAGTCGTAACAGTTGAACTAGAAGAAAATGACAATTTGTGATGCTTAGCAAGGAAACAAGTATCACACTAAAAATTCAAGTTATTAATTGTCTTGAGAAAACCAGGCATTACATGCTTTATTGTACTTAAAGAAGTATGTCCTAGTTTAGAGGGCAATGAAGCTACATCATCAAAACTAGTCACAATAGTAAAAGCACTAGAACATTTATTAGAAATAGTATCCACTTGAGCTCTTGTGTGCATGCGATAAACTCTAGCAGTCCTCCAACCAATACAGACAACCTCCTCAATGAAAGGGGCCTGGATTTTACAATCACAGGAAGATAAATGAGCATGAAAGCCTGTGTGTTCTAATATCTCCCCAATGACAACAAATTATGTTTAAAGTCTGGGGTATAGAACACACTTCTGAGCAAAGGCTTGTCAGATAATTGAAGCTCTCCAATATATCTAACTAATTTGGTTTATCCATCATGCAAATTGACTGCAACAGGCTTGTTTAACTGCCAATAAGCAATGAAATTGTCTAATTCATAGGTCATATGATCTGAAACTCCTTAATCTATAATACATGTCATATGATGCACATAATAACTGTCTACAAGTAGTTACGATAGCAATACATGCAAAGTTAGTTGTTACAGATTATGCAGATTTGTAATTCACTCTGTAATTAGTACTTGTAGATTCACAAGATTGATGCTGCATTCTGAACATCTCTTCAGTAATTGCCTGAATAAGAGAAGCATATGGTGCGTGGATTAAATTCTATAATTGTGACACTTCACAAGGAGTATCAGCTTCATAAGAATGTGCCTCTTCAACATGTGCAACAAATTTCTTACAAGAGTTATAACCACCTATCTCGAGAAATCATAAATGAAAGTGATCAAGTAACAATGTCCACTAACTGATGGTTGCTTCACCGGATTAAATAGGTCAGAGTGACAAGAGGTGCCCCCGCCTTGAACTTTGATTCCTTATATGTTAGCTGTTGTGCTTTGCCAAATTGGCACCCAACACACACTACATCTTCCTTCACATCAACTTGGGAAGACCCCATTGACTTATTCATCATGACTTTAAGCTTTGTGTAGCTTACATGCCTCAAGCGTGCACTCCATAAATCAGTCGTCTCATTCTTTATAACTTTGTCTACATATGTCGTCTGAGCGGACATTACGTAGACTAATTCCAAACGCCGCCCTTACATGATAGGAGATGCCTTTCTCTCCAAACTTGGATACACTTTCAAATCATTAGGCGTGGGCGAGTCAAATTCTTGCAAGAACCTTCTTATTCAGCTGCATATGAAGCTTGAACATCTCATTCAACTTCATTATTCTCGAGCCCTTTTGATGTTGCAGCAGTTTCTTTTGCAGGTTTTGACCAACAATCTCGAGGATAATGTCTTTTTTTTCCACAATTATAGCAAACAACAACTTGGCGCCCTTGACCTCTATGTTAGTCTGATTGTGGATTTTGACGAGCTCCCCTCTATGTTATTCATCTCGAAGTATTATTGTCCAAGTTCATAATTAGTTTCATTTAGTTTCAATAATTTATTATAATAAGTTCAACACTTGAATTTAAAGCGCCTAAGACCGTCTTGAATTTAAAGAAATCAAGAGCCTAGGCTCTGATACCATATGATACGAAATTTCTACGAGGTGAATAAACTGCAGCGGAAATGAAAGGGATAAGCATACACCAAGTTAGACCTATAACTTGATAAACGAGATTGGCTAATCAAGACCTATTGGTTCCAATCATGTAACAATTAGGAAACGCGTCCTAATTAATCACTAGTTTTGGATTATCGCAACAATCCGAGTTTCACAAACAAACGTAACACACGTTTAATTGAGAGACACAAGTTTTTCTTTTTCTCAAAATATTGGGTGACTCCAAATGATGGCCTAAGGCCTCTATTTAAACTACATTACATGAGTCAATATGAAAAGCTTAATTCCTAAATACAATGCACTAGAAAATGATACATTGAACTTATTATAATAAGTTATCGAAATTAAATGAAACTAATTATGAACTTGGACAATAATACTTGAACCGTCCAGTTCAACCTTGGAATACGACTTCAATAAATGCTCTGTATTCAATAAATTCGAGATACATTTAATCATCCTGAGATTCATTTAACCAACCAAAATAATCATCTATCGGAGTGCATTAAACTGATTTCCGATTTTAATTGAATCCGTCCCTCCATTGACATGTATCCCAACTCGTATCATTTCTAAATCCTCATGGCTTTCTATTTGAACCACCTTGAAAACTCGATCAAGAATTTTGCTTGTCACCACCTCGGTATGACTTCTTATTAACAAAGAGAGCTTTTCTTCATCCTTGATAAGATAGATGCTCCAGAAATTTGTTTATCTAGAACTTCTTGGTTGGCTAACGTACTTACCAACTCAATAAGAGTTGGTTGTGTACCCCAACCTCGAACAACTGCAAGTCTACAACAAGAGTACTGCTGAATCCCGGCCTTAAACCGAAAATAATAATTATTTGCATCCTGGTATCCATGTTTGGATATTCAGGGTCCAACTTTGTCATTTGCTACCACAAAGTTTTGGCTTTGGTAAACCATTGGTTTACGACATGGTATGTTGTCAAACTGACATTAACTCATTCTCGAGCAATTGGAGTTAAGAATCATTCATCTTTAAAAACAACTCTTTTAAAATGTCTCATGCCTCATTTGGTGTTTCCACATTCTTGATGTGATACAACATATCGTCCTGGATTGTTGTTGTTAACACGTACATAGCCTTCTCGACTTTTAACTTCCAACTTTTCAGCTCTTCTCCTCTAGCTGGTTTGATGATTTCACCACCGCCAACGATACTTCAAAGATCTTGGCCCAACAGTAGAATTGCATATGTGTGTTCCATGTAATGTAATTTCTATTGGTTAACTTTTCAATACCACGAGTTGAAAAGTTGATATCTCCCATGGTGACCTGACGACGCCCGGCTCAATCAAGTAAGCTTGATCCCTTACCATTTGCTTCATAGTCCCGGATTGCGCACTCTAAAATAATATTGATCCCAGATCAATATTTGGACAAGATATATAACACTCCACCTTACTGGCTCCGATGCCAAAAGTAGAGAATCACAGTGTAATTTATACGGAAGCGTAGTTAAAAAATATCATGTGATAAAAATAAGATGATAATAATAATTTGCACTTTACAATAATTTTATTATCTCATAATAAAATTGGAAACACACCAACTATAATAAACACACACTCTTAACCTCACAAATATTATTGACTCACTAAACTTTTACGTACAAACTCCCTTGAATTTTGCTTGTTTGTGAGTGTGTACATTTATGTGAACGTTGCTTTAGCTATTTATACTAC
The DNA here is from genome assembly GCA_022085475.1 of Heliosperma pusillum. NCBI lineage: Eukaryota > Viridiplantae > Streptophyta > Magnoliopsida > Caryophyllales > Caryophyllaceae > Heliosperma > Heliosperma pusillum. The sequence goes on along the minus strand of JAIUZE010012207.1, from coordinate 23,871 downwards.
AACATTATACTATTGAAATAATGGCTTCTCCACATGAAAAAGTAAAAGTCTAACTAGCATGGGTAAAATGTTGTTCCCCTTGGTTGCTTCTTTCTATTTTGACGGCAGAACATCTATTTTGACGGATATTGTATTAAGGAGGAGCAAGTCCTTCAAGTGATACTCGCAAGTTTTTGGTTACATTGTAGGGACTAGGGAGTATCATGAAAGGATTATTTGTGTGTGGCTGCCATGGTGTTGAAAATTATAATATCTGTCAACTGTCAAGTCCTCTAATGCGCCAAACACAAGTCTTTTGTAGTTGCGTGGTACATAACATCTTGACTTTTCAAGTCTTGTTACTAATCCTGGCGTCAAACTATGGTGATTTGTATACGGAGTACATAACATATTGATTGATGGAGTATATAATTATATATGACGCTTAAATAACACACTCCACAACAACAAGATTAACAAAATAAAACATCGAAATTTAAAGAGTAATGAACTGCATCAAGTTGTTAATTCCGATAATTGTTTTGAGTTGTATGATAAGTGATGGGTTAGCCAGTTCGTTGGTGATCAATTGTGGGGTTCCAGAGTTGAGCCATCCTATCTCCTCAAACAAGCGTTTATGGCAGAGCGACGAGGACCCTGCTTTCGCTCCGTCTAACCTGAACATGATATCAACTGGCGTAGTCTCAGAGGATGCCAAGGACGTGCCATACACAACATCTCGAGTATTCTGGTCTGATATCACATACACCTTCTCTATCACTACCCCAGGTCCCCTATTCCTACGCCTCTACTTCTTCCCTAATCTTTACTCCAACAACATTCTTCCTCACCAATTTTCCACATCACTCGTTGCTAATAACGTGACTCTTTTACACAACTTCAACCCTTCTCTCAACGCAGCAGGGATGCCCTTCTTGATGTATGAATTCCAAATTATTATACAAAACGGTGACAAGAATCTCAACTTAACCTTCTCTCCGGGTGCACTGCTAGATAATACCACCAAATCATCCTACGGCTACGTGAATGGTATAGAAATTGAGTCCATTCCAGAGGGTTTGTACATAAATGAGTCCAACCTCATGTATACCTACGTCGATAATCTAGGAGCTGGATACCCTTTGCAAAAGGACTCCAAGACATTCCAGACGGCTTATCGGCTGAACGTGGGAGGGGAGCTTGTGGATGTGTTGGACGACAATCCTGGGGGAATGAAGCGTAAGTGGGAGGCGGATGAGGACTACCTAGTAGGGGAACGAGGGGATAAGATGGAGCCAAGTCCAGGGTGGGTGAGCTCAAGTATTAACACCAGCACTACAAACAAAGTGCTGCCCTACTCGGCGCCTAAGATAGTGTATGGGACCATAAGGACATTGGGAAACAACTCGGCTGATATAAATTTCAAGCGGAACCTAACATGGAGGTTGAAGGTCGACCCGGGGTTTGATTACGTGGTGAGGCTTCTTTTGTGTGAAATGGAAATAAATGTGACAGGTATAGGACAGAGGGTGATGGCTTTTTATATCAATGGGTTGGTGGCGGATTCTTATCTTGATATTTGGGGTTATGCCGGAGGGTTTGCTACACCTGTTTATAAAGATTATGTTATAAGTCTCCCCGGTGTAAGTACTGGTTCAAAGATTTCTCTTTTCTTAGACCTCCATCCTCAACAAGGCAGCAAGTAAGTCAATTTTAAATCATCCACTTTTCATGCATACAAAAATGACTAATCTTTAGCTTCATCACTTGTCATTTTAATTTTTTCAACACCGATTAATTGTACTCAATACTATTTATTGATAAAAAAAAAACCAACAATTTCAATCAAGATGAGCCAAACATAGTGCATTTGGCCAAAGTATGAACGAGCTAATTACTCAAAGCTACGTACCATGTCTACCCATCTCCTGTCCTCCAGAGTAGCACTGTTTCCAAACTTGTCTCTTCATACTTTAATTACTATTTGATATTAATATAAATTATTCTTAAGCGGGTAAACATCTAGTTCCAGCGTTAACCTGGTAGTTATTAATGTTCCGGAACGATTGGACTTGCCTGCAATACATGTACTAGATTCATGGCTTATTGCCTACCTTGTGTTGGACAAGTGCTCCGTCTCTTCCTCCGTTTGGGTGCGGCCCGACCCCTTTGCATGTTCTAACAGTTGTGTTTTTTTAGAGTTGCAGATGTGTCGCTAAGTGGACTGGAGATTCTCAAGCTGAGTGTCAACAGAAGTCTAGCGGTTCCTAACCCACCGTACAGCGGTAGTGAAACAATTTCACAACATACAACACCAAACGCTAAAAGTCCGACCCGTAAGACTACTATCATTGTTATTGGAGGCGTCATTGGTGGTTTACTACTAGTTTCCGTCATTCTGCTTGCTCTGTGTCGACGCAGAGTACACTACAGGAAGCTATTTACATCAGCCAAGAGTTCAAGCAAAGGCCAATGGTTGCCTCCTTCCATCGAATCTCAATCATCCACGGCAACCACAAAGGCCAACTCGTCTAGACCGTCCTTACCATCCGATCTTTGTCGTCGTTTCTCGTTGAGCGAGATAAGGGTTGCCACCTCTGACTTTGACGAGGACTTGGTCGTAGGCACGGGTGGGTTTGGAAAGGTGTACAAAGGTTGCATTGATGATGGAGCCACTAGTGTTGCTATCAAACGGCTAAACCCGACATCCAAACAGGGCGAACACGAGTTCCTCACTGAGATCGAGATGCTCTCAAGACTGCGTCACGTACATTTAGTGTCCTTGATCGGGTACTGCGAGGACCAGGGAGAGATGATACTGGTGTACGAGTACATGCCGCGTGGCACCCTTCGCGACCATTTGAATTATAAGGACACTAAGGGAAAAGACGAAAGTGAGGTATTATCTTGGAAGCAACGTTTGATGATTTGCATAGGTTCTGCCCGTGGACTAGACTACCTCCATGCGGGGGCAAAACAGTTGATTATTCATCGCGATGTAAAGTCCACTAATATCCTGCTGGATGATAAGTGGACTGCCAAGGTGTCGGACTTTGGGCTTTCGAAGGTAGGCCCTGCAAGTGACACAGGTGTGGGCCATGTTAGCACCGTTGTTAAAGGTAGCTTTGGGTATTTGGATCCAGAGTATTATAAGCGAGGACAACTAACTGAAAAGTCGGATGTATTTTCATTCGGGGTGGTGTTGTTTGAAGTCCTATGTGCCAGACCGGCTATTAATGTTAGCCTTCCAAAGGAACAAGTGAACCTGGCCAACTGGGGTCGAGCATGCTACAAAAAAGGCACCCTGCACACAATTGTGGACCCTAATCTAAGTGGTGAAATCGCAAGCGAGTGTCTAAGGAAATTTGGAGAGATTGCGGATATGTGTGTAAGGAGTCATCGGGATGAACGTCCATCAATGAGGGACATTGTATGGAGCCTAGAATTCGCGTTAACACTCCAACAAACCGCCGAGAAGAATACCAATAATGCTAGTCCAATGGTCAGAATTCCGAGCAATACCCAAGTTGGTAGTGAAGACGGAGATGATAGAGATGGTGGTTTAACAAATCCTTACGAGGATAATATCTCCCAAAGTGCCACTACAGGGTTTGGAACTAATACAGGGACGACTGCCACTACCAATTCTACTATCACCAATTATCATTTGGATATCAATTCGGCTTCAGTCTTTTCTGAGATTTTGGATCCACGCCCTAGATGATTTTTTTTCCATAAATGCTTCTAAAATGAATGAATTGCTACTCCTTGCTTTTATAAACAACTACATTTTATGTCCGTTTACATTATCATTGGGAGCTACTTTTTGTCGCCCGTGTTTTACTTAGTGTCGCCCGAATTTAGCATTGACTTTCCAATTCTACCCTTATTTATGACTTTCTAATTATATCTCCTCCTTACTTCCAAACTTATTTTCATAACCTAAAATATCGAATCATGAACGACGGCAATTCACAAGCTATAAACGAGGTAAATTAATCGATTTGATTGTACACTTTCTTCAAATTTACGTTCTTATTTAGCAATTTATGATTTTTGCGGATGGACTATAGAGGACGTAATTCTGGATTTTAGTTGAACTTTGGATAGAACTTTAGCCGGCGGGTTGCCGCCTCCGGTCACTGGGTAGTAGGGGACCTGATGGGGTGACGGAAAACCAATGACGGAACGGCTCCACTCGCATTCCTGTACAATTCACGACATAGCCGTGGGTTGTTCGTGTAGTTTAGATGTTCAGGCCACGGCGGTGTCGTGTAACTGACACGATTAGACCACGGTTTTGTCACCTGAGATACATGAACAGTCCACGGTGGTGGCCAGTGCGTTACATGAACAGTCCATGGTGGTGTCGTCTAGGTTAGATGAGTCGTCCACGGTTCTGTCGTTTACATCACATGATAAGGCCGTGGCGATATCGTGTAATTGACATGAAACCCTACAATCGTTATTTTTATTATAATTAATTTTTTCGTTATTTTTATTAAAATTAATTATTTCATTATTTTTATTATAATTAATTATTTCGTCATTTTTGTTATAATTAATTATTTTGTTATATATTGTTTTTAAACTTTTATTTTTTATAGGATCCATTAGAAGACGGAGACGGTGTTGATTATTCGGACAAGTTTACATGCCGACGTACATTTATATCGTTTGAGGAGGCTTTTAATTACTGTCTTAAGGTGGCGCAACAAAATCGTTTTAACATTGTTAAGTCAAGCTATCATCCGGGTGATGACAATGCCTTCTCTTATAATTATATTCGGTGTGACAGAGGCGGTACTCGTAATAAAAAGGCAAATGCAAACGGGGCTTCGAAAAAAAATACCACCACAAAACGGTGTCAATGTCCTTTTCTCATTAAGGCAACAGAGGGGGCTGAGGGTAATTGGGAAATACTTCCAATTCGTGGATATCATAACCACGGGCTTGAGGTGTATCTTGATGGTCATAGACGTATGACAGCTTTTTCAGATGAACAGAAGAAGTTTCTTAAAGAGCAGCGAAATTCACAAGTGAAACCTGCAAAGGTTAGACTTGGATTTGGGATCAAGTATCCTAATCAACCTCTACCGGTCATGAGACAAATTTATAACCACAATGCTAGACTGAGCAAGGAGGAAAGAGGAGGGAGAAATCGTGCACAGCATATGTTGCGTTTAGCCTCAGATCACATGTACATACGACATATTATAAGTAACGGTGAAACTGGTAATCATCTTACCCACATTTTTATGGCTCATCCTCATGCTTTAAATATGTTACATGCTTGGCCATATGTTGTTCTTATTGATTCAACTTACAAGACTAATCAATATGGGTTAGCATTAGTTGAAGTAATTGGTGTCACACCTGTGGGTAAAAATTTCCTCATTGCATATGCCTTAGTACCAAAAGAAAAGACTGAGAATTGGTGCAAATGTTTATTATGATTTTCATCTATATTACATCGCGCGTGTTAAATAGTAATCAACACCGTAATAAAACAAAAACAATAACGCAAAATCCATCCAAATAACGTGCAATTAAAATAATTGTGTAAAGTATTACAAAAGTATAAAAAACAATAACAACGTGAAATCATTCAAAAAAACAACCAAAAATAAATAAAATAGTCGACAATCTACTATTAACCACCGTCTTCATTCACGTCCGTATCACCATTATTTCTAATGCCAATGTCAGTCCTACCATGGTAGTCACGTAACTGTGGACCAAGCTCAGTGTAAAGTTTATCCATATCTGTGTGTCTTTCTTCATCTCTAAGACTGTCATATTTAGAAAATCTGTGAAGGACCGTGACACCAACCTGAAATTACATAAAACGTAAAAAAAAAAGTAAGCACATAAACTGTATTAGGAAATATAATAGGAGTACAAAAAAACATACCGTGCCGACAATATGAGCCTTATCCGTGGCTAATGGAGAGCTCGGTTCAGACTCAACAATGAGGTAAGGGTGAGAATGTGCTATATACCATGTCTTATAGTCATCCGTAGAAGAATGAGGAGGGAAGGCTATAGTAGCAACACGGTCTATTACGACGCGGTGGTCCCTCCACTCAGTCCAATGTTGGTCACCCAAAGACCCTAAGAACTCAACCTCGTAGGAACTTGATTTCCTAGGACGATATGCTCTATCTGGTCGGACCATAGCAACAGGAACACGTTGACGATATCCAAACTGGCGGCGAAGACATCGATCAGGCTGGTACGGCTCCACAATATCCACAAATCGAAGAAGACCAGTAAAAAGACTCCGAGGGTGCTCAGTCTCTGGGGGGTCCTCATAAGGGACCCAAGTCACTGTCTCTGGTAGCATGTGATCTATTTGCCTTCGGTATGCCTTTAACGCACTCACATCCCCAATAAATCTTGTCCCTATACTGTCCCAACATCTAGCTCGCACTTCACCACGCCTAGCATTAGTGGTAAGATTGGGGCGGAAAGAAGGAAAATACTCAAATATCCAACATTGTAACAATGTTAGACAACCACACAAACCACGACAGTCACTCCGTGTAGCTATCCCTAACTGACGGTACATGTATGCCAGAGTGCCCGCACCCCATGCATAATCATCAATAGACTCCACATTTCTAAGCATCGGAAACATGTTTGCCCGAACTCGGTCCCCTGATTTCTCTACAAATAGCGTGCTCCCTAACAAAGTCAGCAAGTATGCTTGTGCCTCAGTCTCAGCACCCAACCTCTCCTCTGACAACAACTCCTTTAATGCCCTCGCTAAGACTAAATTTCCCTTATAGATCTTGGCATTTTTTTCGGCGTTAAATGCTTGTGCCAACTCAACCTCGGTCATGCTAAAAAGCTCAGACATACCTCTAACAGGTGATGCAAGATCTTCTGCAGGTATACTACACACCCGTCCGTCACTAGGGATGCCTAAAATCTCCTCAACGTCATGTAGTAATATGGTCATCTCACCCCACGGCATGTGAAAGGTATTTGTGTCTGGCTGCCATCTTTCTATAAACGCACACAATAGTGGCATGTTAATATTCTTTAGCATGATATCTCTCAAATGGCTAAATCCAGATGCCTCCACCATCTTCAAAACCCGGTCAGACATCTGCCAACCCCTCAAATCGACTAAGGTACGCTCCCTAGTGTATTTAGTCAATAACTTACGCTCAGACTCAGGGCAAGTCCACAACTCGTACGCGATGTGTCCCCCAAAACTAGGGATCACGTCAACCTCAAAAGGACCTCCAGGTGCTGCATCTTTCAATATCCATGATGTATCATCCTTGCCCGTCCTCACTTTCCTTTTTGGTTCGAATTCCGAGCTACTCGCCCCCTCCGAATATGATACAAATTTACCCTTCTTCCCTCGCCTCACCCTTATTACCTCATCGTGACGATCTTCATCGCTGTTCTCATTACTCGACCTAGACATATCCTGCTCAAGCTCTCTACTAAACTCCGCCTCAAAAGACTCATCCGGATCTGAATCACCCTCAGTCTGCGTGATCGGATTCCTTAACGCGGGTGTAGTACTGATACTACTCGATCTCACCCTAATAGTTACACGTGGTACTTTAGCCTGCTGACGATGAGAAACATCAAGTCTAGATTTGCGGCCCCTCTCTGCCATCTACAAAATTTACAGAAAAACAAAGCAAACGTAAATACATAATAGGTATTAATATTATAATTGAAGGGAAATAAGCAAAAAAACGAAAGTTTAACTTAAATGATAATTAAAACTTGTTACATAGTATGTAACAGTTTACTATATAATTCCAAACATACGATCAGACTGAAAATACAAAATTCATTCATGAATTACACTACTACCAATAGGTCTCTCTTAAGACGGGTGCATCCGTCTTAAGAATAAATCCGGTCAAATATTACTCCATTTGACTAGATAGGACAAATAATTTGCTAGTACCTACGAAATTTCTTTTTGTCTTACTCATGATATTTGACCCGTCTTATCCTCTACGGTTATGTTATATATTGACTCTTATTTTTAACCGAATCTAATACTTATGGCTGTCGACTACTTGGTGCAATTTGCCGAGGGAAAGACTACCAAACCTCCTCAGTTTGCCCTGGTATGAGTTACTTTTATGGATATCGTGATGTCTATCTGCACGTTCTGATTTATGGCCAAATGACGGATTATCTCACCAACTGTAGTCTATGATTATGTTATTTCTGGTTGACTAAGCATTCCTGTAAATTCTAGAAGGAATATGTGTGGATCTTGCTTATACAGTTGTTTAACATCTCTCAGGAATTCAAAAAGTGGTATCAGCTTGTGACGGATTGAATGACGAATATTGTCGTATTTTCAATGAGAATTACACAAATTCTCATTTGTGACGGACACTATCCGTCACAATCTTAAGACGGATACCATATTCTCTCACAAAATACCCATTAAGGGTGAGTGGAGAAGCACATGGGGGGTGCCCACCTTGTCCCCTCTACCCATTTCCTCTCACAAAATACCCGTCGCAAGATCCGATCCGTCGCAAGCAAGACCTACTGTGAGAATTAATACACTACAAATTACTAAAAAAAAAAGAGATTCAATCACATGATATGCCGCCTACTTTATGTCCTTATCTGTCTAAATAGACACACACTTCAATCTCTTTCTTCTAGCTCTAGTTACACTCTTACAGACCAAAACATATCACAAATTACCCAACAAAGACCAACTGAAAACATATTTGATTTATACCATTACCAAAATTGATCACACCCCTTCCATCTCTTTCTTCTATCAAAAAAATTGCCCAACAAAGATTTATACTCACATGTCTGTCGTCTGACCTATGTCAATTCAAAACAAATAATCAATCTGGTGAGGTTTGTCTGAGCTATGTCACAAATAAACAAACTCGTCTGGTGAGGTTTCAATTCAAATCAAAAAAATCAATTTTCATCCAATACAAATAATCAATATGAGCTATGTCAATGGTATACTTCCTCGCTAATCGGAACAAGGTTATAACACAACGGAAATGGCGACAACAACAATGGCAACATCGTGCAACCACTACGAAAACACCATAGATATGACGTTTGGCCAACACGACATTACCACTGTCATTTAGTGTGGTCAATACGATTCAACCACTGGCATTTCGTGGGACTTACACGACGGCGTCATCCCCATGTCTTGTGGCCAACACGACTGCCCCGTGTTATGTCGTGCGACGAACAAGACCAACACCACGGCAAACGCAATGACGCGCATCCGTCACGCAGACGAGAAACGTAAGTCGAATCGAATTTCCCATTTCTGGAATTCATTAATTGAAAAAATTCATGGTTTGTGTATGTCAGGCGGGTTGTGTTTGATTTGCAATTGAATTTCCATTTCCATTTGCAATTGAATTCCCATTTGGAATTGAACTTGTCGTTGTATACCTAATTGTTGTTATGAATTAAAATTTGGAGAGTAATTTACCTTAATTGTTGTTATGTTGTTCTTGTTTTGTCGTTATCGTCGCCGTCGCGGCTACCGTCGTCAAATGATTGTGAAATTCTGGGATTGATAAGTCCGGTGGGGAGCAGTGAAAATTATACAGTGATAGTTGCTATTGAGTTGTAAATTGTATAAGGGTAATTCCGTAAGGTTAAAATTGTAGAAGGGTAATTTCGTAATTGATACGGGCGACATTATTAATTTTTGGGCGACAAAAAGAAAAAGTTTTATCGTTTTCATAAAGTTTCTATAACAACTAATTTATAAGACTATAATAAAATATAATTTTTAAGAAAATAATATTGATATATTAAGTCAACTTCTATTTTGACTATATTTTACCAATCTTGCCACAACTCAGGTTATATTTGACATATATTATTATCTAGAAAATATTAACGTAACTTTCTCATTCAAATCATTTATTAGGTTTGCATATGTTTTGACTGATACATTTACAAAAAAAGAATGATTCATGGTACATAACAATTAAGTTATCTAAGACAATGCTTAAGAGACTCTAAAGATTTTGGGTTGATACATAAGTTCCAAATATGACTCATATTTATAATCATAGGATCACCCCACCTTATGCCAATTGTCTAATGTGGAGCAATTCTACTATTTGTAGGTGTTATAATTCATCAAACTTAAATTATTTTCAATGCGGGATAAATAACATACTAAGAATTACGTCAAGTATGTGCAAATAATATGAGATTCTATACTATAATGATAGCATTTTTTTTACCCCGAATCTAATTATATTATCTTCATAATTAATACAAACTTTTAAGATCTCTCTAAACAATATTTGAGAAACTTAAACGACTTTGGGTTGATATCTAAGTTTCAAAGACGAATCCTATTTATAATCACATTATCACCCATCTTATGATATTTTTGATGTGGGACAAATCTTCTATGTATTCATAATATATTCACCACACTTACATTATTTTTCAATGTGAGACAAATAACATATTAAGTAGTACACCATATTTATGATACTTTCCTAAATTAATTTTGATGATCTAAATTACATTAAGGTGGAGATCATAATATAAACTTTTAAGAACTCTGAAAGACAATACTTAATAGATTCAAAAAAATTTGGGTTGATATCTACGTTCGAAGTTTAACAACCCAGATTTTTAAAACAAAAGAAATGCATAATAATAATAATTGATCAGAGTATAAAGATGAAACAAGGATCAAGATGGCGGAAACACCTGACCAATCCGGATCGATACTCAAATCCAAATCTAAACTAATACATTATTAATATTCCTTAAATTAAATAAATTCCGAAACAAATTATTCTTCTTGCCACAAGTCTCTCCAGCACAATATCCAGACAAGCAGCAACCAATTCAACCTGAGAATGGGGTCGACAATCAGTCGGGAGTAACTAGATGCTCTCCAAGTCATGTTTAAGACAGGGTGAGTTAATAACAATCTATAATAACAGAGAGTAATCATAACAGACATGTGAAGCAATTTATACAGCATGATATGCAACCAAACTTAACATGAGACGGGACCACAACCTATATGAATGTAATCCTGTAGACCTATACCATATGCAACCACTATACCATAAGTACATCCAAGACCCAAAGTATCACACGATTCACAGCAACGTAAGGCACAATGCTAGCATAAAAGCATAGCGAATAGAGCGAACGCCCGTTAGAGCGTATAACCACTGCCTCTAACTTGCCAGAGCGTATAACCACTGCCTTTAGCTGATGGAGTGTATAACCACTGCCTCCATCGGTGTGGAACGTATAACCACTGCCTCCACGGTACTATGTATAGCGTATAACCACAGCCTATATGTCTAAGACCTGGCCAGACTCTCGATGCATTAACTGTACATCGAACGACACTCGGGGACCAAAGCGTATAACCACTGCCTCCGACCAATCCCGACTATAGATCAAAATAAACTCCGAAGGGTAGCGTTTGTTCATTCCGAATAGTACATAACTGATACTACCGTCATCTATTCAATCAGCAACAAACAAATGCACAGTACAAGTGATTGTACATATCAATGCGTGAACAACGTCGCGACTCAACACAGAAACAGTATAACTGACTGTCCAACAATGCGTGAACAACGTCACGACTAAACTCAAGAACAGTATAACTGACTGCTCAACCAATCGAATGAGTAAGAGTAATCTATACAATATGAAAACATAGTGTCATAGTCTAGCTGACCATAACACCACACATACACAAGCACATAGAACCAAAGGTTGTAGTACCTTGACCTATAACATTACACCTCAAAGGTCATGTTATAGTTCAAGGTACCATAACACAAGACATAGAAGCATATAACAATCAATGTTATAGTACCTCCTACTATGACCTTCAGTTAACCCTAATGAAGTTATAGTAACCCAACTATAACTTTGGTTAAGCTTGTCAGGTTATAGTATCATCAACTACCATAACCTTCGCTTAACTCTAGCAGAGTTATAGTACACCACCTATAACCTTAGTTAAGCGTGTCAGGTTATAGTATCATCAACTATAACCTTCACTTAACTTCAGCAAAGTTATAGTACCTTCAGCTATGACCTTCACTCAACTTTAGTGAAGTTATAGCACTTCAAGCTATAACCTTATACGTGCGAGGTTATAGTATCATCAATTATAACTCTCTTTCGTCATGGGTTAGTCCTCTATAACACCATCACTGAGGGGTCGACTCCACGGTACAAACCGCCATGTCAACACAACGAGTCTTGTTATAGTACACTGCACCATAACGTCACTTTCAAAGTTATAGCTCAAATAGATAAAACCAGGGTAGCTCACATGCAAAGTTATAGTTTAATATATAAGCTATAACCCTAATGATATAAACCAAAACCTTATTTCTCAACAGAAGCAAACCCTAACCAATCCCACAAGGAGGAGGCCAAAACCCTAGGCCACGACAACCCCACGGTCACGCCACCACCGATGTTAGGGTTCGCGATTTGATCCCTAATTCGCGCACCAAATAAATAATTGAAAATAGAATAACAACTTAAACATTAAATGCAATTAAACATGTGAATCATAAGCATAAATAACCACACAAACAATTAATCATACAATCAATCATTAAATCATGTTAATAATTCACTTTCTATAAAAATAATTAAAGGAAAACACTTAGTTACCTTTATAACGCAATAAAGACCGCAAAATAATCTTTATCTTCATAAAAAAATGCCATTAATAAAGTGCTACATAAATCCTTCTCTAAAAACGCCCCAAAAGAAAGAAATCTTCTTCTTCTTCTTCTTATTTACCCATCAAATATATAAACCCTAAAGGTAGGTCTAAATCCCATACAATCGAGTCCCTTAAAAATATTATGAATAGAATATATTGTAGAGGTAAGAGCCAGAATTGTAAATATATAATTTATATTTGATCAGGATGGAGAAAGTTGCATAACAATGGAGTCAAAGAGAGAAAATAACAATAGAGAAAGAAAGGAAGCTCACGGTGGGAAATTGCAGTAGCAAGGAAAGATTGAGCAACCTATTTTCTAGCTTAGGGTTTCTTTTATAGATGATTACTAAGTGACCTTTTGACCCAATAGCTCACAAGATGAAATATCCAATTACAAATCGGATTTAATATAATTAAAACGCTTGGAGAGTTCATATAGGAGAAGTAGATATTAAATTAAAGTAGTACAATCATGCATGGACATTTTAACCCTTCCAAATTAGGTAAAAATGGGAAATAACAAAATAGAGATCGCAAGCGTTCAATACACATTAAATAATTAAACTCGCAAAATAAAAATTTTAATAAATAAATTTCCGAACAAAATTTATTATAAAAACACGGGGTGTTACAATCCAACCCCCTAAAAAGAAGTTTCGTCCTCGAAACTTGAGATTTATAAAAGAAAGCCAAATAAAAGAGCAACAGCTAGCTACAAAGAAAACCCACAACTACAGCACTCGCTGCGCAATCTGATTACTACAAAGCTTTCGGACAAAGACAAATCCCTATTCCTAATTTGGACATCATTTACATAATCCACAACTCGCCAAATCCCAAAAGGTTCATATCACTCCAATCTAACAGAATTGCACTCAAACTCTTTTTATTATAAACCGCAATAAATTTTATATCTTTCACCAACTTTAATCAAATGCTATAACGAATATGATCATTCAACTTCCACAAAATTCATAGCCTAATCTATTTCCATAATAATATTTAGCTACTCAAACGAACATCAAGCTTCCTCAATTCATCAGATTTCTATATCCTCATAAACTACTTCATAACCAAACAGCACAAATGGTTATACTTTATCGTTATCCATTACTTAACAATGCATCCACAAATATCGATAATCAAAATACCACCAATTAATGTTTTAGAAGCTCATCCTCAAATACCCCAATCATTAAATACATCAAACACCTAATTGCGATTAGTTCTCCCAATTATAATCCCAAATTTGAGATTCCATAAATCATAATTTTCCAATCATCTCCTTGAGTACCACAAAGGTATAATGAGCCACAAACTTTCATTCTTAAGTTTCAATCTTGTCCTCATCATCCTATAAGACCTCAATAATATTACTCTTAAATAAGATAACACATACTCAAACAAGCTTCACTAGATCATCACTAACTTATATCCACCAACACATATTTCACAATAAATTAAACACAAATATATTGTTAAATTGGTAGTGTTATACCATACAATCTTTTAACTTCAACTTACATACATTCACCATGTATACACCATTGACATGGACACTATATTTCCACGAAAGAAAAGAATTATCCATTAAGTAACCACACGCCTTGAGATCAACAATTCTCCTCATAAGTACCAAACGAAGCCTCATAAATACTCAACTCTTTTATAAAACAAGTTTAACGCTCAATCATTAACTTTCAATACCATTATGACAGACATTCACTAATCACCAAAATAGTTTACCTATTATTGCCCAACTAATACCGCTTACAAAAACAGTTCATAAATCATTTTGTAAAATATAATACTCATTACGGAAATCAAAAGGTAAGGCGCACCGATTAGTGAAAATAGAAAGTTTAAGGATATCAAAACAAAGATAAGCACGAAGGACATTACGAGGATTTGAAACAGATCAATGTTAAGAAGCAAAGAGAAGAAGCTCAATTAAATGAGAGATTTGAAGACTTTAATCAAGGAAATTGATCGATTAAGGGACACCGATCCTAAATAAACACGCAAGCATATAACAAGTCAAAGAGTAACCCAAGATGGTAGCACAAACAATACTAGAAAAAGAAAAGGAAATTGTAAAAACTAAAATCTTACACTTCTCAGTCCATACTCTTTTAACCTCTTCTTGATATTGACGAAAGCCTATTATCTTCCAAAATATCAGTATCTAAAAAGACTTCCATGAAAAACATTGTACAACCTATGTCCTCATAAAATCGATACCATTCCCTATTACATTACATTCTAAATAAGAGCGCTAATCAACCTTTAAAACACTTTTCTCATCACTGCCTAGGAATTTCCTAAAGCCAAGGTCAACTGACAAATCCTTTAGTAACAAGCATTTGGCTCCTCAAATGATTACCCAAACGAGTATAGCACTGAAATCCTCAAATTACTTTTATATACTCCAAGGTAACTTTCATTATACCATTATCCTCGACAACTAATACGCGGAAATTCCAAATAATAAATTTATCCCACATTCTAATTTTAATGTATCTAAGTCCATTGATTCGAAGAACAAATTTAACCCTCGCATCTTGCTTCTATTCCTCAAATCATTATTTATCTATTCCATTAATAATTCACTACTCTAATCACCATGTTCCTCAACACATTAATAATCTCAAAACTCAATTTCTCCAGCCTTTCAAATAACGAGCTAACCAACCCAAGGGACACTTCAACTTACTACTCGAATCTCCAATCCATATAATTTGCACAACTTATCACTTAATTAGAGAAGCATTAACTTATCCCTCACACTTCCGAATACTCCAAATAATCATTCCCAAAAAGCTAGCTCTAATCTATAACTTTGCATCGACCATGCGCATGCAATTCATTCTAATTCCCAATTCAAAGAATTCAAAGGAACTCATATATAATCCCAAATTCTAATAATTATTATCATAATAAATATTAACTATCTATTTGAAAATAAAACATCGTGATTTAATTTCAGTTCACAAATAATTACTCAACACCATATCACGTATAGGAAAATGAGATAAGAAAATTGAGAATAGAAAAGACAAAAAGTCACTCTTTAAAAGCACAACTTCATAAGAGAAAAGTACTCTAATTATATTCCCGCTTAATTACTCAAAACCTTATAACTCCTCTAGGTAACTAACATAGTATATTCACGACACCTACATTATTTTTCAATGCGGGACAAATAAAATACTAAGTAGTATACTATCTTTTTTGTTTTTGTAAAATAATTATTTCTCTACTGTTACCAAATTATTATAATAGTACTCTCTCCACACACCTATTTTCACCCCATTTGCTTTATTGCGGTCTCCTAGACGACACTTTGACCGTATTTTTCGACGTCTATATGTTACTTTTTTTAGTCTTGAAATTTTTTTCGTGAAAGATGTCATGAAAATAAGTGTAAGTGTTTTTGTTTTATAATCTAATATTTTTTATTCTCCAACTATTTACGGTCAAAGTTCGACAACTTTAACCTCCCAAAAGCAAATGGGGTGCAAATATGTGTGTGGAGGGAATATTAGAATAATAAAAATATTTTTGAAAAATATTTTTTTTAAATTTTTACATACTTATATACTCTAGTCATATCATATTATAAACAATATAATAGTAAAAAAATATAAAATTTATACTCCAATGAAAGCATTTTTCGCTACGAATCCAAATATGTAAGTTTCAAAATGTTTTGCATTATATTTTTTTTTTGTTATTTATGATCAAAAAATTTTCTTACGTAAATAATAGTTGTGATATTAAAAATATTACATAAGATATTTTTCGTAATCTTGCAAGATCTTAAAATATACTTTCCAAAAACTAAAAAAGATGATGTTCACCAATATAATTGTTCGAAAAAAGCCTCTTATATATATTTAAAGAGAAGAGATCATATGAGATCTCTCAGTTTGGTGAGATCTCCGTACCAATCTGAGCCACTCATTTAGATGAGATCAATGGCTCTCATTTAACCAATGAATGGACTAGGAGATTAATAAACAAACTAAGATCAAGCCCACAAACAATTCTATTAGATAATATTTTTGTCAAACACGCAACAATATTAAAAAAATTCACATTTGAAATGGATAAAATACTAAAAAAATATTGTAAAATGAAGGACAAATATTATGCATAAAGTGACATATTTTTTTACTGGAGTAACTTAAAGGACATTTAAAAATACAAAATCGTAATATAGGTTATTTTAATTTATACTAAAAAATAATATATACTTAAAGTGACAGATATTGTTACTAGAATAACAGAAATATCATTTAAGTAACTAAATGTAACTTACGTAAAAAAAATTATTTGATTTAATTTAAAATAACATATAACACATTTAGAGTGACATATTTTGTAACTAAAGTAGCAAAAAATAACATTTAAAAGGAAATAAAAAACTGAAAAAATGAGCTTGATAATATGGTATTATTAGATTTAGTCGCCTATGTGAGATTCGAACTCACACCTTGTGCAATTTGCACAATGCTCTACCTTTGGAGCTAATAGGCGGAAATATATCATATCAAACTTTTAATTGTAAATGAATGACAAAAAATATGCCTAAAATGACGGAAAATGTACATAAAGTGACAATAAATTATACACCACCCAATTTCACTTTTGACAACTATTGCTGAAAAAAAAGACAAAATATAATGACAAAAAATTGCCTTAAGTGACAGAAAATGTAGCTAAAGTGACACAAAATTATACGCCGCCCTATCTCACTTTAAACAATTATAGTTGTCAAAAAATGACTAGAAAATAAAATGGCAGAAAAGATCTCTAAAGTGATGGAAAATGTAACTAAAGTGACACAAAGTCATACATACACCAACTAATTTCACTTTTGAAAATTGTAGTTGTAAAAAAATAACAGAAAAAAGGGTGACAGAAAATATGCCTAAAGTGACCGAAAACGAACCTGAGGTGACACAAAATCGTACACCACTCAATCTCACTTTTGACAATTATAGTTGTCTAAAAATGACAGAAAATATGTCTAAAGTGACAGAAAATGTATCTAAAATGACACAAAACTATAGACCACTCAATCTCACTTTTGACAATTATTGTTGAACCATGTTTGTTGATGATGACAAGTCCGTTCCCCCTCTTAAGTATTGGATCCATAAACTCAACATATATATATATATATATATATATATATATATATATATATATATATATATATATATATATATGCAAGTTCTAATGAGTCCACCTTTAAAATTGAGTCCATGAGTCCTTATCTTGGCCTTTGGATGAAGATGATGGATGTTCAAGATTAGAACAAGATGAAGAGCCAAGATTAAAAGAAAAATGAATAGATAAGATAAGAACAAATTGAAGGGACAAGATTAAAACAAAATGAGTAGGTTTTATTGACTTCCACCTACATTACGAGTGTAACTTCAAGCATTAATTTTGTAACTTCAAGCTAAAATGTGATTCTCACTATATAAATTTGAATTTATGTAACTTTAAACAAGTTTATGTGATTTTAGATTTTTTATGAGTATAACTTCAGTCATTAAGAGTGTAATTTCAACTTTTATGAGTGTAACTTTAAATTAAAATGTGATTTCGACTATATAAATTTTAATTTAGATACGTTTATGTGATTTTTGCCTTTTTATGCGGCTAATTTTAGTCATTAAGAGTGTAACTTCAACCATTATTTTTGTAACTTTAAATTAAAATATGATTTCGATTATATGAATTTGAATTTATGTATTTTTAAGACAAATTTATGTGATTTTAGCCTTTTAATGAGTGTAATTTCAATGCTTATTTGTGTAACTTTAATTTAACTCAAAATATGATTTAAAATTTTAACATTTTTATAAGTATAACTTTAACCTTTAGTGAAACTTCATTTATTAATTGTGTAACTTTTATCAATTACTGCGTAACTTTATACTAAAATGAGATTTAATATTTTAATTTGAATTTTTTAAGATATGTTTAGGTGACTTTAGTCTTTTCTAGTGTAACTTTAGTCCATACTAATGTAACTTTAGTCTTTTCTAGTGTAACTTAAGTCCATACTAGCGTAATTTCAGTCATTAATAGCGTAACTTCAGTCATGAATAGCGTAAATTCAGTCATTAATAGCGTAACTTCAGTCATTAAACTCTTAAATGGAGTAACTTTAGTCCATAATTGTGCAATTTTAGTACATAATGATGTAACTTTAAATCTGGAAAAAAAATCCACCAAAATAAAAAACGAGAACTAAAAAAAGATAAAAAATCTGGAAAAAAAATCCACCAAAATAAAAAACGAGAATTTAAAAAACAAACATAAGAAATATGAAAAAAAAATCCACTATAATAAAAAAGAGATCTAAAAACAAAAAAGAGAGTGAATATGAAAAATAACAAAAACTAGATCTAGGGAAAAAAATATAAAATGAAAAAACGAGATCAAAAATAAAAATTTAAAACATAAGAAATCTGAAAAATAAAAAACTATATGATTGGTGGTGGTTGTTTTTTCTAACCCTTTTTTTTAAGATCTAAAATGATAGTGCAAAAAAAACGATGTATAAATAATTAATAACGAATTTGATAAAAAAAAAACAATAATCATAGGCTTGACCAACAAAAAAAAAAACGAGATTTTAGAAAAATAAATAAATACCACCAAATCTAGAAAAACGAAATTTGAAAAAAACAAAATCCAGATCTGAAAAAGAGGCGGTTTTCCGAGCCCCAAAACCGCCACGACAGTCCTCCGCCTCCCCTCTCCTTCTCCTCTCCTCTTCTCGGCCCGACCACCAGGCGTCGCTGGTGGTGGTGTTCTAGCCGAGAAGAGGAGAGGAGGTAGAGGAGAAGGAGAGGGGAAGCGGAGGACGACAGGGAGAGGCCGCGAACAGCCAGGCTAGGCGGCGAGAGGGGAGGAAGGTGGCGGCGGCAGGGCAGGGGAGCGGCTGGCAGCGGTTGGCGGTTGGCGGTTGGCGGTGGAGGGGTGGGCTAGGTGGTTGTCGGGTTTTGTGAGTGAGGGAGAGGAGGTGGTTAATTTTTTGGGTTTTTATTTTGGGAGGTAGAGAGATAGTGAGAAATGTGAAAATGAGTAAAATGTGGTGAGATAAGGGTATATGTAGTAGGGTTTGGAGGAGATGAATTGTGTGTGTCTCACAATCTTGGTCATCCATTTTGTTTTAATCCTAGCCATCCATCCTTTTGATCCAAGGGCTTAGGACTCAAGGACTCAAAAGAGAAGGGAGGACTCATTTGAACCTAATTATATATATATATATATATATATATATAGAAAGGATCAAGAGAGTCCATCCCAAAAGAGTGAGTCCATGAGTCCTCTTTGTGACCATTGGATGAGGGAGATGGATGGTTGAGATTGATACTCCTAAATGATCATTAATACCACTATCTCTCTACTTTCACTAATTAATCACTAATCTACCCTAATTCAATATATAAGCCTTCCCTTCCAATTCTTTCTCTCTCATCTCACACAATATTCATTTTCTCTTCTCTCTAAAACCCAAACAAATCAAAAATTCCAAATAAATCACCCACCTCCTATCCTCACACATCAAACCAACCACCACCCAGTCACCATCTCCCAACCACCCGACAACCTCCTCTCCACGACCCCCAACAACCACATCTCATTTCCTCACCCACCACCGCCTCCCTGTACGACCCTGCTCACCACCACCTCCCTGCCTCCCTCCACACAACCCAAAAAAAGAAAACCTAGATCTAAAACTAACCCCAAAAAAACGAGATCTCACTCCCCCTTGGGCCGACAGCCGACACCTCCCTACCTCACCTCCCTGCCTCGCCTCGCCTCGCCTCCACTCTCCTCCGACTCTCCCTCTAATCCGTCATCTCCTCCGTCTCCGCCTCCATCACGTCGCCTCCTCTCCTCCTTTATTTAGGTGCGTGGTGGTGGTTGTTGGTGTGTGGTCAGTCAACCACAACCACCGAGGCCCCTCCTGACGCTGCCTCTTTCTCCTCCTTTATTTTTTTCCAGATCTGAATTTTCAGGGTGGTGTTGTTGCTGTCGGTTGTTGTTGTTGCTGTCACTTGTTATTGTTGTTGCTGTCGGTTGTTGTTGCTGTCGGGAAAGGCGTCGGGAAAGGGTGGGGTCAAGGTCGTTGTCGGGAAAGGGTGGTGTCAAGGGTGGTTGTTGTTGTTGCTGTCAGTTGTTATTGTTGTTGCTGTCGGTTGTTGTTGCTGTCGGGAAAGGCGTCGGGAAATGGTGGGGCTGGTGGCGTCGGGGTGAGGGTGGGGTCAAGGTGGTGGTGGTTGTTCTTGTGTTGTTGTTGTTGTGTTGTTTAAATTTCTTAATTTTTCTTTTTTATTTTTATTTTGATTCTATGTTTTTATTTTTTAGATCTCGTTATTATTTTTCAAATTTTATGTTTGTTATTTTTTCAGATCTAAAAAACTGCTAGTTTTTTTTGTTAGTGCTGAAGTTTCACATATAATCGCTGAAGTTACACTTTTAGTAACTGAAGTTATCCATATAATTATGACTGAAGTTACAAAGTTTTTTTTGCTGAAGTTTCACATATAATGACTGAAGTTACACTTTTAGTAACTGAAGTTACCCATATAATGACTGAAGTTACACAATTTTTTTGCTGAAGTTTCACATATAATGACTGAAGTTACACTTTTAGTAACTGAAGTTACGTATAATATGACTGAAGTTACACTTTTTCTTTTTCAGTTTTGTTTAAATATTTGTTTTGTTTATTTTTCTGTTTTTCTTTGTTTTTTTTAGATCTGAAAAAGTGGGTCAAACTTTAATGACGTCTATTAAAATATCACATATTATCCATTAAAGTCACACATATTGTATATTAAAGTAACACAAATTTCTCTATTAAAGTTACACGCCTTATTTATTAAAGTCACATATATCAAAGTAACACATATTATTTATTAAAATAACACAAATTAAAATGACCTTAAAGTTACACTTGTTGATATTATTAAAGTAACACACATTATTTTGTGGTTAGTGGTGTTGTTTTACTGAAGTTACACTTTTAGTAACTGAAGTTACACTTTTAATAACTGAAGTTACCCATATAATGACTGATGTTACACAGTTTTTTTTTGTTGAAGTTACACATGTTTTTATGTTTTTATTTATTAAAGTAACACAAAATGACTTTAAAGTTACACTTGTTGATATTATTAAAGTAACACACATTATTTTGTGATTAGTGGTATTGTTTCATTGAAGTTTCACATATAATGACTGAAGTTTCACATATAATGACTGAAGTTACACTTTTAGTAACTGAAGTTACACTTTTAGTAACTGAAGTTACCCATATAATGACTGAAGTTACACAGTTTGTTTTGTTGAAGTTACACCTTTTTTTATATGTTTTATTTTTTTTTGAATTTGTTATGTTTTTATTTATTTATTTTAGATTTCATTTTTTATTTTTTTTATTATGTTTTTATTTCTAGATCTAAAGTTACACTATTTTAGACCAAAGTTACACAATTAAGAGTTATATAATTGAAGTTAAATGGGTTTGGACTGAAGTTACATAGATTTGGACTGAAGTTACATAGATTTGGACTGAAATTAGACTAGTTTGGACTGAAGTCACACTAGAAAAGACTAATGCAAAAAGTTACACTATAAATGACTAAAGTTACACAAATAATAATTGAAGTTTCACTAATAAAGAAAAATGTTACACTTATAAAAATGCTAAAATTTAATCGTATTTTGGGTTAAAGTTACACATATAAGGCTTGAAGTTACACTCATAATGACTGAAGTTACACTTATAAAAAGGGTAAACTCACATAAATTTGTCTTAAAGTTACAAAAATTCAAATTTATATAGTAAAAATCATATTTTAGCTTGAAATTACACAAATAATGTTTGAAGTTTCACTCGTAATGACTGAAGTTACACTCATAAAAATGTTAAAATCACATAAATTTGTCTTAAAGTTATATAAATTCAAATTTATATATTCGAAATCAAATTTTAGTTTGAAGTTACAAAAATAATGGTTGAAGTAACACTCATAATGACTGAAGTTACACTCCTAAAAAGGCTAAAATCATATAAACTTGTCTTAAAGTTTCATAAATTCAAATTTCTATAGTCGAAATCACATTTTAGTTTGAAGTTACATAAATAACGGTTGGAGTTACACTTATAATGACTGAAGTTACACTCATAAAAAGTCTAAAATCACATAAACTTGTCTTGAAGTTTCATAAACTCAAATTTATATAGTCGAAATAACACTTTAGTTTGAAGTTACACAAAAAGGGGCTGAAGTTACACTCATAAATCTCAGAAACTCAAAAGTGATTAACTAAAGGCTAGAGAGAGAAAGTTAATTAATTAGTACATAGGTAATTGATTAGTGTTAAGTGTGCTTTTGTCTCTACAATCTCATCCATCCATCTCCCTCATCCAATGGCTAGGATGAGGACTCATGGACTCACAAAAAATGGTGGACTCATAAGAACCTATCTCTCTCTCTCTCTCTCTCTCTCTCTATATATATATATATATATATATATATATATATATATAGGGCAGGATCCGGTGAGAACCACTAATATAATGAGAACCGTGAGAACTGTCACTAAATCTCCACCAAATCTCGTTTCGAAAGTTTTGATGGATCATTTACAATTAGTTTAGTTTATTCAATCAAAATATTTATAGTAAGTAAACAAAATTTGTTGATTATATAAAAAAATATGTACTTAATGTACATAAATTCAATTAGATAAACTAAAACTACTCTAAATGCATGAAAATGAGCACTAGGTGCATGAAATTTGTTACATGCATAAAAACAATTGCTAGGTGCATGAAAACAACTAGATCTAGATGCATGAAAATGAGTATTAGGTGCACGAAAATTTTTAGATACATGAAACTGACTACTAGGTGCATTAAAAAGAGTAAAATCTATTTCGAAGCGATTTCCGTCAATAGCTTAAAAATTTTCGGCCAAGAAATATGTTATCTAGCCGTAATATTCTACGCCGAATCCAAATATTTTGTTAGTTTTAAAATATAAATTTTGTAAGACGGAGTTCTCACGGTTCTCATTATCTTAGTGGTTCTCACCGGATCCCAATTCTATATATATATA
>JAIUZE010012206.1:0-27071 GCA_022085475.1 Heliosperma pusillum | reverse complement strand
ATCTCTAGCGTTGATTGACATAGGTCCACACACATCAGTATGTATGAGTCCTAATAGGTCAGCAGCGCGCATTCCAACACCTTTGAAGGAAATTTGAGTCATTTTGCCTATGAGACATGATTCACACGTGCCAAAAGATTCATAGTCAAATGGGGAAATAGTCCCATTATCAATGAGCTTTTTCACGCGTTTTTCATTTATGTGTCCCATACGGCAATGCCATAGATAGGTTTGATCTTTGTCACCAACCTTTGCTTTCTTATTACTCACATGCATTATCTCTGTGGTTTGATCTAAAACAAATATTCTATTTATGGAAACAGCTTTACCATAAATCATATCGTTCAAAGAGAAAATACAGCTATTATTCTTTATTACAAACGAAAATCCGTCCTTATCAAGTACGGAAACTGAAATAATGTTCTTAGCTAAACTGGGTACATAGTAACAGTTATTCAGAAAGAACTCAAAACCATTAGGGAGTTGGATTACATATGTTCCCACTGAAACGGTGATGCATGCATTTTATATGCATGCTTAGCCTGTATTTGCCTCCATTATATGTTCATATTTGAGCTCCTTTGAGCTATTCTATCATAGTTTTCCCTCGTTTGCTACTCTTGGTGTTCTTGCTGTCATTTATGCAGGAACGAAGCCATTTATGCTTACTTTGGAGGATTTAGGATGAGGACCGAACTTCGCATCGCACACAGACGACAGCAGAATTTCTAAGGAATGAAGTCAGAATCCCTACATGATCAAACACAAGCCATCGATCGACCAAGACATATTGAGCTTAATGGGCGTGATGCCGATCGACAAAGACTTATGTCGATCGAAAACAGAGCTCATCTCAACTAACCCGATCGACCAAAAGCTATACCGATCGGTGAATACGTCTTATTATCCAAAGACGAGCTCAACTCAGGCCCAACTAATGTACAATCCCAAGATTCATTTCTGAGAGGCGAAACCCTAATTCAAGGTTAAAAGGAGGACGAAGGCAAACCCTGGAGGCATCTCATTGTATTGCAAACAATCCCTTGTCACGGATTGGAAGCAATTGTTCATTTATTTCCTTTAAACTTCTCAAAAACTCGTGGCTATTAGTTTGATTCTGGTTTTAGAAGGCTTTCAAGTTATTTTCAGTTGTAATTCAGACATTGTCGATCGGAGCCTCTCTCTGCCGATCGACCAGAACTCCCTATCAAATCGATTTTTAAGTTTTATTTCGTAAGTCTGGTTATTTCCCTCCTGCTTAATTTTTATTATTGCATTATGAATTCTGAATCCTTTCCCCTCGTATTTTTAGATCTAGTTAGAGCCATGCGTAGCTAAACTCATTCTAGGGCTAGGGACGTAATCGATACTTAAGGGAATTAGTTTAGTCAATTAAATCGTTATATTGATTTCTCTGGTTTATTTCATTACGTTAAATTATTTGTGGCCACATCTAGTTGACGTTAGCGTGGCAACCATTTGAGACCGATCCAGTAATCTTGGTAAAGACGACTAAACCATAAAAGGTATTTAAATAGGCAGGCCGACCAAGTACCCTATTTTCCTACCCGAGACTATTTCTATGACCTTGACGACCCCTATTCCTTATAGTTGAGAACTGTCCCGTCCGGCCCTAGACTCTCTTATATTGATCTCCTTCGCTTATTTACATATACTTTTAGTTAGCTTTCTTGCCTTTATCTTGTTTCTTTTATTCACTTCTAACTCAATCCTTAAAAACGACGACCTTAGTAGATTTAGAATTGCGACCTTAGATCAAATTGAATTAGACTACCTCCCCGTGAATTCGATCCCTGACTTGCCACTAGCTATTTGTAGTTAGTTTAGTTGGACTTATAAATATTATCTGATAACAGTTTTAGCGCGACATAAAATCGTTCATCAAATTGGCGCCGTTGCCGGGGAGGCAACAATTTTAATCAAATTTAGGGTTTAAATTTAATTCTACTACCTTTGTCGATCGACAGTAACTTTAGTCGATCGACCTGCCTTTATTACTAATCTGTTTTGTTGGTTTAAGTGATTTATGCGCAGGAGTAACTCTGTTCCATTGGGAAATTTTGATCCAGAACCAGAGAGAACTCTTCGCAGGAGACGAAGGCTAGTTTACCAGTCACCTGTTGTCAGTGATACTGATTCTGAGCCTAGTCCGCCGATCACCAGACCACCTTTGCCGATCCACAGAACCATGCCTAGACTATCAGAGGATGGTTTACCTTCTGCCGCTCAAGTTCCCACTGGAACTTTGAAGCAATCCTTTACTGCCACGAACTTTAAGGTTGAATCTGGGTTTTACAACCTAATCCGCAAGGAACAGTTCGGTGGCAGCCCTACCGAAGATCCCGCGCGTCATATCAACAAGTTCTGTGATTTATGCCAGTTGATAACTCATGAGGAGGTGACGCAGGACGAACTCAGGAGGATGTTATTTCCGCATTCGTTAAAAGACAAGGCCTCATCTTGGCTAGAGACCTTACCAGAAGCATCCAGTAGCCAGTGGGACACTCTTGTGCTAGCATTCTATAGGAAGTTCTTCCCTGCCGAACGTACTGCCCATTTGAGGATGCAGATCACCGGATTCAGGCAGCGATTGAACGAGACTCTCTATGATGCATGGGAGAGATTCAAGGCTCTTGAGAAGCAGTGCCCGCATTACGGGTTCACTCCGGGATTTATAGCTATGACCTTCTACAACTCACTCACGCCGGATTCTAGAAGGATATTGGACTCTTCATCCAATGGTCGATTTGACACTATTGAAGTGGCAGAGGCCAGAAACACTATTGAAGCTATGGCAAGCCACATCGTTCAGTATTCTCAGCCTTCCTACACCACGGTAGGAGCCATAGGAGAAGAAGCTCACTTCCAGCAAAGTGTGAATTCGCAAATTGAGGACCTTAAGGCACAATTGGCCAGTTTGAAGGTCCGACCACCAAGTCCGTCGATCACCATACCACCATTGCCGATCGGCGCCTTGCAACAACATCCGCTTTCTTTGTGTGAATGTTGTGGGAACTACGGACACTTGTCTTATGGATGTCCAAGTACTGAAGAACAAGTTGCAGCATTCCAGACCTATAGACAGAATGCCTACAACCATTTCAATTAGTCTTACAAGCCTTATGCGCAGCAATACACTCCGCCTAGACCACCAGTTGCTGCGATTCCAACACCTACTCCACCACCATATCAACATCCAAACAAGGCTGCATCCACATCGTCACCGCAACCTTACAAGTCACCCACCTTTACCGACATGAATGATCTACGAAGCATGTTGCAAGGGGTTCTGAAAAGCCAAGAGCACCATATTGCTCAAGTGGCTCGAGTGGCTAAAAGTGACCAAGAAAAGTCTAGCGCCATCAAGAATTTGGAGATTCAATTAGCCCAGCTGGCAACTTCACAAGCACAAAGGCAGCCGGGGCACCTCCCTCCACAGCCTCATGACAACCTTCATCAAGCTCTCGCAATCCAATTGCGAAGTGGAACAAGCTACAAGGGTCCTGAAATCCCTACCACGCACTATGAGGTCGAGGACATTACCAATAAAGATGAGCTTTATGGTGCTAAGCCTGCACTTCCTGATGCTCCTAGAGCTGAAAAGGAGGTTCAGGTTGCTAAGACTCCCGTGTTACTACAGAAGTGCCGATCGGCAGAACGAGATGCCGATAGACAAGGGTCCAGTTCTGCATCTGTTACTGATAAAGATGACAAGGCGAAACAGAAAGCTGCACACCCACCAATTGCTATACAGCTGCCATTCCCCAATCGATTGAAAAGTCAGAAAGTTGAGAAGCAGTTCGCCAAGTTCATGGAAGTCGTGAAAAACTTGCAGGTAACTGTCCCTTTTACTGAATTAGTGCAACAAGTTCCATCTTATGCTAAATTCATGAAGGACATTTTGAATCGAAAACGTAACTTTGATGACCATGAAACTATTGCTTTTACGGAACAATGTAGTGCAGTCTTAGAAAACAGCCCCCCTAAACAACAAGACCCTGGGAGTTTTTCTATCCCATGCACCATTGGGACCCTAGTTATCGAGAAAGCCCTATGCGACCTGGGGGCTAGTGTTAGTGTTATTCCCTTCTCGATTTGTCAAAGACTGAACATGGGAGACCTCAAGATGACAAACATAACCCTTCAGATGGCTGATAGGAGTATAAGGAGACCCTTAGGAATCTTAGAGGATGTACCCGTGAAGGTAGGGAAACACTTCATACCAGTAGACTTCATCGTATTAGACATAGCTGAGGATGCGCACATCCCCATCATCCTAGGTAGACCATTCCTGCGCACAGCAGGAGCCATAATTGACCTTAGGAAGGGACGTTTGACCCTAGAAATTGGGGAGGAGACCGTAACTTTTAACATGCCTTTGTCTATGAGAAGTCCAATGATCGAGGAAACTGTTTTTGTTATTGATATTTTGGATGAGGCCATTGTGGAAGCTTGGACCACATCCTTAGAGGTCGATACCCTTGATGCTTTGATGGGTGTTGAGCCATGTGCAGGAAAAACAGGCTTCTTTGATGCAGGAATCAGCCTTGAGATCCCAGCTGATGGAGAGGACGAAGAAGAAGTACCAAGATGTGACACAGAAGGCCTGCCGATCCACGTTACCTTATGCCGATCTACGGAGACCCCTGCCGATGGAGATTTTGGAGCTACTAGTAGTGGAGAAGCTCTATGCCTTGATTTCTCAGCTTACATAGCTGAAACAGTTAAACCTGAGCTTAAGCCCCTTCCCTCTCATTTGAAATATGCATACTTAGATGATTCTGAATTGAATCCTGTGATTGTCAGTGCTAAATTGAGTGATGAACAGTTAAAATCATTATTAATTGTTTTGCGTCGTAACAGAACTGCACTTGGATATCGCTTGAATGATTTGAAGGGGATTAGCCCTGATTTTTGTATGCATCGTATTAATTTGGAGGAGGGTCATAGACCATGTGTTCAGAGTCAGCGTCGATTAAGTCCTAACATGCATGAAGTTGTCAAAAAGGAGGTCTTAAAATTTCTTGATGCCAGGATTATCTACCCGATTTCAGATTCTAAGTGGGTCAGTCCTGTCCATGTTGTCCCTAAAAAGGGCGGGACTACTGTCGTTAAAAATGATAAGAATGAATTGATCCCCACTAGGATTATCACGGGTTGGCGTATATGCATTGATTACCGTAGACTGAACACTGTCACCCTCAAGGACCATTTCCCTTTGCCCTTCATTGACCAGATGTTAGAGAGGCTTGCTTCTCACAAGTATTTTTGTTACTTAGACGGGTATTCTGGATTTTTCCAAATCCCGATTCACCCAAGTGACCAGGAAAAGACTACTTTCACCTGCCCCTTTGGCACCTTCGCCTATCGGCGTATGCCGTTTGGTTTATATAATGCCCCTGCGACCTTCCAACGTTGTATGATGAGTATTTTTTCGGATTATATTGAAAAGACTATGGAAGTGTTTATGGATGACTTTAGTGTGCATCGTGCTAGTTTTGATGATTGTCAGGTTAATTTAGAGCAAGTTTTGAAATGATGTGTCGATGTTAATCTTGTCTTGAACTGGGAGAAGTGTCATTTCATGGTTAACGAGGGAGTGGTTTTGGGACATGTTGTCTCTGAACGGGGAATTGAAGTAGATAAAGCTAAAGTACAGGTCATAGAACAACTTCCACCTAGGGAGTTAGGAGTTTTTTGGGTCATGTTGGTTTTTATAGACGCTTTATTAAAGATTTTTCCAAGATTGTTAATCCACTAACCCAATTGCTCCTTAAAGATGCTATTTTTGATTTCACTGATGCTTGTCTTGATGCTTTTAACAGGATCCGTGAAGCGTTGATCTCAGCTCCTATTATCCAACCACCGGACTGGTCCATGCCATTCGAGATAATGTGTGACGCCAGCGACTTTGCATTGGGAGCTGTGCTTGGGCAAAGAAAGGATAAGGCACTTCACGCGATATACTATGCAAGCAAGACCCTAGACAATGCCCAAAGAAACTATGCCACAACGGAGAAGGAGCTCCTTGCCATTGTTTATGCCTTGGAAAAGTTTCGGACCTATTTGCTTGGTTCCAAGGTGATAGCTTACACGGAACATGCAGCCTTGAAGTACTTGTTAGCAAAGAATGAAGCTAAGCCAAGGCTGATCCATTGGATTTTACTGCTGCAAGAGTTCGATTTGGAAATCAAAGACAAGAAGGGAGCTGAAAACGTAGTTGCTGACCATTTGTCCAGAATTCAGCCTTTCTCTGATCGACAAGATGGCCTGCCGATCGACGACAGCTTCCCTGATGACTCTCTGATGGTTGTTCGAGATACTACTGGTGAGCCATGGTATGCAGACTACGCAAATTATTTGGTGGGTAAGCAGCTGCCTCCGGATATGACCTATCAGCAGAAGAAAAAGTTCTTGTCGGACGTACGACGCTATTTTTGGGATGATCCCTACTTATTTAGGGAATGTGCAGATGGTCTATTTCGGAGATGTATTCCTCAATGGGAAGTTCAAGCTATCTTGAGAGAGTGTCATGCCTCACCATATGCCGGACATCATGGTCCATCACGTACTATGCCTCGAGTTAATCAGTGCGGGTTTTATTGGCCAACACTTTTCAAGGATTGTCGCGATTTTTTCCTTTCATGTGATCGTTGTCAGAGGACGGGTAATATTTCGAGAAGGCATGAGATGCCTCAAACTGGGATCCTAGAGGTTGAGATATTCGACGTATGGGGAATTGATTACCAAGGTCCATTTCTTTCATCACATGGAAATGAGTATATTCTTGTAGCCGTCGACTATGTTTCTAAGTGGGTTGAGGCCATTGCCTGTCCAAAATGCGATGCGAAAACGGTGATTAAGCTTTTCAAGTCAATCATTTTTCCACGATTCGGTGTTCCTAGAGCTGTGATTAGTGATGGTGGATCGCATTTCCATGAGCGAAGGCTAGATAATTTGTTGCTGAAATATGGTGTGAACCACCGTACAGGCCTCGCTTATCATCCACAGACTAGTGGACAGGTTGAGGTGTCCAATCGGGAGCTTAAAATTATCCTGGAAAAAGTTGTGTCAACTTCTAGAAAGGATTGGAGTGCTAAATTGGATGATACGCAATGGGCCTACCGGACAGCATACAAGACGCCGATCGGGGCCAGCCCCTATAGGCTAGTATATGGCAAGTCCTGTCACCTACCTGTGGAGCTGGAACACAAGGCATGGTGGGCGATTAAATCTTTAAACTTAGATCCGCAGTTGAGTGGAGAATTGAGGCTACAGCAGCTAAATGAGCTCGATGAGTTCAGATTTGGTGCTTATGAGAGTGCTCGTTTGTACAAGGAGCGAACCAAGAAGCTGCATGACAAGTTGATCTTGCCGCGTGAATTTGAAGCAGGTCATAAAGTCCTACTATTTAACTCCAGGTTAAAGGTGTTTCCTGGAAAGCTGAAATCACGGTGGACCGGTCCATTCAAGGTGACCGAAGTGTCTAGGTTCGGATATGTTGAGTTAAAGGGAGATAATGGAGAATTATTCAAATTAAATGCTCAACGAATCAAATTATATCGTGGCGATCCGAAAGAAATTGGTGTAGTGGAGGTCATTTATAATGACCCCGCTTCTCCACTATATGCTTGATCGAACATAGGTCGGGTGGGACCTTCATAAAATCCCGCTACCGGAAGGCAGTCCGGATCAGACATTATTAGTTTAGATCTCTAATTTTTATTTCTATTTTGCATTGTTTTATTTGATGTAACAGGGAAACAAGTTGACAAGGATAAAACTTGGACCTTACCGATCGACGGTCAACAACGCCGAACGGTTTGCTTGCTTAATCCAGAAATTTGCCCCCCCCCCCCTTTGAAGGAATCCTGCAGAAAAAGGAAAAAGACAAGAGTCTAGTGCATTGGGCAGAGTGTGGAAGCTTTAATCATAAAAGCATCTTGATCACATGTTACTCTTGGGAAGGGAGAAGCTATTGTATCCACACCTTTGTTTTTCCTTTATGCATGCACCGTCCCACCCTTCATTAACTTCTCTATATATTGTCTACACTTGACATTTACTCCATCACATTAACACAACAACAAACTCACAAAACAAAAGAAATCATACCCACTGCCGATCGACCGTGACATTTGCCGATCGATACCTGCAATTAAAACAAACATTTTTTGTTTGTTCGTGTCTTGTTTCAGATAATGTCGATGACGAGAAGGAGTGCTGCTATTAGGTCGAATCTGGACGCGGTTCTGGACAACAATGGCTATGGTCATATCATCTTCGCCGATAATGAACAAAAAGAAAAGTTTGCAGAACTTATGGGAAGACAAATGATCGCAACGCGGTTCATTTGTTTGGAAACATTAGAGGCACTTGGCCTCAAGAAGGGGATGAAGAAACTGTTGAAAAGGTCGGGGTGTGAAGGCCTATACAAAATGCGTGAGCACACGTACCGGTGTCTCACATTGGAGTTCCTGTCAAGTTTCTATTATGATGAAGAAGAACCGGCTGTAAACTTCCGTCTTTATAATGAAGACCACTGCTTGTATCCAACCGACTGGGGCAACAGCCTAGGCTGCCGGTCGGAGGGAGTTATCACACCGAATGAACCACGAGACGGGACTGAAGATCTGTGGACGGGTTTGACCGGCCTGGGCAAAGGCGGTGTTGGTTGGAGATTCAGATGTAATCTCATACATCACCCCGTCCTCCGCTTGTGGGGACGCCTCGTTGGTAGTACTTATTTTGCACGTCCAGAGCCAACCAATATGAAGAATGTCGAGGTGCACATGCTGTTTAGTACCCTTAACATTGACGGGGGCGAACAATTCAATGTTAATGTGGCTCATTTCGTAGCCAAACATTTTGAAGCCGTTGTTTCGGGTGCCGTCAAACCTATCATGGTCGGGGGGGTAATAACTCGAATCGCCAAAAGTCTATATGGCAACATTCGGGAGCACAGGTTGAAGATCGTGGATGGTTGTCCTAACGGCGAACCACTTACTATGGATTTCGCAAGTCTTTCCCGCCTTCACTACATCCGTACATTAGCCAATAATTCATGGATGTGGAAGGTACGTTCCACTAACTTGGTCAAGCTACCGGAGACCGGTATGGATATGAAGGTTCGATCTATCAAGACATTCCGCAGACCGAGCCCTTCAAACTACACCTATTATCTCCTGAATGAAGTCGACAAGGAAGAACCCGAAGATGCCGATCGGCAGGCTGCTGAAGCCCCTGCTGTCGGGGTCAATATTATCGATTCCATCGGGGATTATTCAAGGTTCAATCATTACCCATACTCCACTGCCCCATATCATCCTGAAGGTTACGATCCAGCCACATTCCCTCCTTCCTTTGCAACATATCCCCCCTATCGAGGAACCGAGGACTTGGAATGCAACCTCCAGAGACTCCATGTTGATGGGGCTGTGCAATCAAATGCACCAAGTCCACCTCGACCGCTCAATCAAGGATCACAATATCTACGCCTATCATGACAGCCAAGGTCATTTCCCACCTGGGACAGTCCACCCCGCCTTCTATAACCCAACAACACACTACACTCAAGGAGAAGGGAGCCAGGGGGCTGAGCAATCTGAAGCTGCCGATCGGCAGGAGGATGACGGCCACAACAAGGATGGATCAACAGCCTGGAGCAGTTTTTGGGAGTAATCAGGGAGTACTACTATGACCCTTTTTCCATTTTCAGCATGCATTCATATTGTATACCCCTTCCCCATGCACTATTTATGTCCTGAACCCACTGTTTTTTGTTCCGCCGATCGGTTTGCTGCTGTTTAATGCTGTTTCCTGCTGTTGTGTTGGGTTTTGGAACCATTGAGGACACTGCTTCATTTGGTTTGGGGGAGGTGACTGTTGTGAACACGTTTTATTCTTGCTAGTTGTGTGTGATTGATGAAATTGTGCAATACAACAATGACGATAATGTGCTTATTCTATGATTTAACCACGATTGTTTGACAACTTTTGCCCTAAGACAGTACGAGATTAGACTGATTACCATGCTATAACTTGCTATTCTACATAACCTAGCTTGATGTGAATCTACTTTTATCTCGAAACGCATCTCATGTCACGTGAATCTTAGCATGCATCTCTTAGTCTGAATCGGTTTGTGAAAGATTGTTCCAAGAATTGTCCGAAGTGATGCACTTAAGTCCTGCGGGACCGGGTACCCACAAAAAAATTGAACTCCACATGGCCAAAACAGCCCCTTATGTCCCTTTAGACTTAGGTCCTTGTTCTTGAGCCCGCATTGCTTTATAATAACCTTGGTTACAACCCGGATACTCAAACTACATGCCATATACTCACCCACCTTGACTGTTGGTTGCGTGTAAGGACAAGAGGTACTGTAACTATGCTGAATGAAATCTAAATGTGTGTAAAGTGATAATACCGTCTGGAAATTGTAATCAAGAACCGATCGGTATGATTTTTAGCCGATCGATTTGCTCATCAAAAGAGGAAGTTTTGCCTGAATCTGGTGTGAAAAGACACTAAGGAGTCAATTTTACTAAGGCGCTGCTAAACAAATGAATAAATGAAGTCATATGAAGCTTAACTAATCACAAGCGAAGAAATTATGGCTAAATCCTATAACTGCTGAACAAGAAGCTGGGATGATGTTGATGAATGCTGTGAATGGGTAACATTTGAAGAAATAGTCCACGTGGTCACGCAGCCACTAGTCACTATTGAGCCTCACATTCCCATTACGCGTTAGTACGCACCCACCTTTCACCTTCAGCTTAGCCCCGTTACGCCTTGTGCCCAG
This sequence comes from Heliosperma pusillum, assembly GCA_022085475.1. Lineage (NCBI taxonomy): Eukaryota > Viridiplantae > Streptophyta > Magnoliopsida > Caryophyllales > Caryophyllaceae > Heliosperma > Heliosperma pusillum. The sequence goes on along the minus strand of JAIUZE010012206.1, from coordinate 16,243 downwards.
CATATACTTGAGACCCTATAGTACTTGAAAAATCTTTCACACATTGATTCATGCATGAGAGGTAACTGTTTAAGTAGTTTATTGAGCTCGACTATTAAGTCTCGAGTATTCACGACTAGCAAGGTTTAGTTTGAATGGTCCTGGTTGTGTAAGTCTTGGTTTGATAGTCGACTCTCACTTCTCCGTTCTTCTTGCACATGTTTTGGCTTCATGATCGGTTATCTACGTCTAAGTGCTCTGAGTTGTAAATTTCATCTATTGTCCTCCTACTTTGCTTATCATGATTGATCTTGCTTGAGGACAAGCAAGAGTTCGGTTTGGGGGAATTTGATGCATGCATTTTATATGCATGCTTAGCCTGTATTTGCCTCCATTATATGTTCGTATTTGAGCTCCTTTGAGCTATTCTATCATAGTTTTCCCTCGTTTGCTACTCTTGGTGTTCTTGCTATCATTTATGCAGGAACGAAGCCATTTATGCTTACTTTGGAGGATTTAGGATGAGGACCGAACTTCGCATCGCACACAGACGACAGCAGAATTTCTAAGGAATGAAGTCAGAATCCCTACATGATCAAACACAAGCCATCGATCGACCAAGACATATTGAGCTTAATGGGCCTGATGCCGATCGACAAAGACTTATGTCGATCGAAAACAGAGCTCATCTCAACTAACCCGATCGACCAAAAGCTATACCGATCGGTGAATACGTCTTATTATCCAAAGACGAGCTCAACTCAGGCCCAACTAATGTACAATCCCAAGATTCATTTCTGAGAGGCGAAACCCTAATTCAAGGTTTAAAGGAGGACGAAGGAAAACCCTGCAGGCATCACATTGTATTGCAAACAATCCCTTGTCACAGATTGGAAGCAATTGTTCATTTATTTCCTTTAAACTTCTCAAAAACTCGTGGCTATTAGTTTGATTCTGGTTTTAGAAGGCTTTCAAGTTATTTTCAGTTGTAATTCAGACATTGTCGATCGGAGCCTCTCTCTGCCGATCGACCAGAACTCCCTATCAAATCGATTTTTAAGTTTTATTTCGTAAGTCTGGTTATTTCCCTCCTGCTTAATTTTTATTATTGCATTATGAATTCTGAATCCTTTCCCCTCGTATTTTTAGATCTAGTTAGAGCCATGCGTAGCTAAACTCATTCTAGGGCTAGGGACGTAATCGATACTGAAGGGAATTAGTTTAGTCAATTAAATCGTTATATTGATTTCTCTGGTTTATTTCATTACGTTAAATTATTTGTGGCCACATCTAGTTGACGTTAGCGTGGCAACCATTTGAGACCGATCCAGTAATCTTGGTAAAGACGACTAAACCATAAAAGGTATTTAAATAGGCAGGCCGACCAAGTACCCTATTTTCCTACCCAAGACTATTTCTATGACCTTGACGACCCTTATTCCTTATAGTTGAGAACTGTCCCGTCCGGCCCTAGACTCTCTTATATTGATCTCCTTCGCTTATTTACATATACGTCTAGTTAGCTTTCTTGCCTTTATCTTGTTTCTTTTATTCACTTCTAACTCAATCCTTAAAAACGACGACCTTAGTAGATTTAGAACTACGACCTTAGATCAAATTGAATTAGACTACCTCCCCGTGAATTCGATCCCTGACTTGCCACTAGCTATTTTTAGTTAGTTTAGTTGGAGTTATAAATATTATCTGATAACAGTTTTAGCGCGACATAAAATCGTTCATCAAACGGCAGCAACTCTAGCTCCATTCCCCACCCGCAGGTCCACATCACCCTTTGCGAGAGTTGTGATGCTTCTTAGGCCCTGCAAATGATTACACAGATGAGAACCACAACCAGTATCTAGTACCCAAGTTCCGAAACTTGCATGGTTAATCTCAATCATATGAATAAAAGATGACGTACCAACAGGAATGACGCGGCCTGATTTTACGTCTTCAGCATACACGGGGCAGTTTCGCCTCCAATGCCCAGACTTGTGGCAATGGTGGCACTCCACGTTATCTTTGCTCTTTGTCTTGCCTTGTGAGCTACCGCTAGCCTCACCAGGCCCACTATTGACCTTTCCTGGCTTTTTGAACTTTTGCTTCCCTACAGCTAGGTCAGCTTGAGCCTTGCCCTTACCCCTACCCTTGTTGTTAATCATGAGAACGTCCTGTTTCACGCTTCCACTCAATTTCAGATCACTCTCGGTCTGTACGAGAAGTGAGTGGAGCTGATGAAGACTTTTCTTCATGTCATTCATATAGTAATTTGCCCTGAAAAGGGCAAAACCATCATGAAGTGAATGGAGCACACGATCAATAATGATCTTCTCATCGATTTTACAACCAAGAGCCTCCAGCTTCTCGACATTCTCGATCATAGCAAGAATGTGTGGGCTAACCGCTTGGCCCTTCTGGAGTTTCGCTTCAAAGAAGCGACAGGTGTACTCATAGCTAACGGTCCTCGGAGCTTTCGAGAACTCGTTAGAGAGAGTGGTGAAAATCTTGTTTGCACCCTGGGCTATGAATCGCCTCTGCAAATTGGATTCCATTGCAAAGATGAGTACGTTCTTTAACGCACCCGCCTCCATAACGAAATCACTATAAGCAAGTGATTCATTTGCTCCTGCATTGGGGCCTGGGTTAGTTGGTAGTGGCTCAGTCAAGTACTTGAGCTTACCGTCAGCAATGGCAGCATTCCGTAATGCCGCCTCCCAGTCCGCAAAGTTGGACCCATCATTCTTCAGTCGCGTGGACTGATTCATGTTGTCCATAAAGATCTTTAGCCAGGACTCGCGAGCGAGTGTAGCACTTGGCATTGGGTCGTCTGTACGTCCAGCCATTTGTTATTTTAAGCAGTTATATCTGTATATAACGTATTCAAGAAACTGTGAAAAGAAGAAAAATTATGATAAGTTTCATCGTTTTAAAATTAAGTCTTAATGCAAAAACTGTTTAATGCGATGACTCAAGCATTTATACAATTGACCTCCCTCAAGAATTATATAAATGATCCCAAGACTCAATTTCTGTAAATTGATAAGCCAACCTTTTGGCTAATTCTACCCTTAGAATTCTCGGTCGATAAATTTCTGTAAATTCTATCTTATAGTCCATTATAATCCCGAGATATTACTCGTACTATAATGTTGAGATAAAATAGGTCAACACTCACTACTTACCCAACGTAGAAGGGGTCATATTATGACTTCCGACGAAGAAGGGGTTCATAGAAGTTTTTCCTATAAAGACTAATCTCAATTTTCATTTTAGAGGAAGATCCCATCATCTTAAATTTAATTCATTTTAAGTGAACAAATTCTAGCATTTCGTGAATGATTTAGACTAAGGTGATGGCCCTATGAACGAGTGACATCTGTATGTCTATGATGAAAATTCAAACTATATGAAACATTTTTCATGCATTTTAGGTGGTTTGGTTTAGGCGGAATATGATGCAGTTATTTAACATGTGAATGAAAAACAAAAGAACGGAAAAAATACGTAAACTATTACAACGGTCCTAGTGTGGCCTATCTACCAAAGTGAACAGTAAATACAAGTTTGGAATCCATCCTTATGGACCCGAGATGCTTGACTTTGTCTCATCTTGGTCCATGCAGTGGGAGTGAGCATCCGATCTCCGTCTCTAGTCTTCTTAAAATTACATTTCAAAATTACAAAATAAACCTATTTACATTTTAATTCCAAAACATAATTAAAAGAAAAATAAAAGGAGATTCGAGATCTCAAAATTACAACCAAACCATGTTTTCATCATTACGAAAACATGATTAACTAAAGCCACACTAGGTATTACATTTTTCAACCAATGCATCAACTATATAAATTAATACTACAAAACATAATTCATTAATTATGTTGATTAATTATCCAAACCACCATTCAAACCGATCAAAATTATGTGACAATTCCTTAATTGCCCACAACAATTTTAATCTTCCATAATCCATTTTTATTTTAAACCTTTTTAAAATAATCGGGTATCATTATTGTGAACTTTTTCACAATAACAAACAAACAAACATTATCTTTATAATGTCAAAAAAAAAAAAAAACAAATTTTTATTTTATTTTATTTTTTTTTACGGATCACTGTTCACGTGAATAGTACCAGTACCCAAAAAAAAATTCTTTTTTTTTTATTTGATTTCGCACGGTTTAATCAAAAACCGAAAACAAAAACATAAAAAAATAAAAACTGCTGCGGGCAGCAATAAAACAGAAATTTTTTTATTTTTTTTTTTAATTTTTTTTTATTTTTTATATATTTGTACTGTACAGTAGCAGCAACGGACAGATTAAAAATCGGTTTTGACAATATTGCTAGATCGGTACAAAATTCAATATCTAATCGTTATTAAATATTGATTCAAACTAGATTATTTAATTTAACCTTTTAAAATGAACATCTATATCATGATTAAATCGATTATCCTTATATTCATTTAATCACAATCGCTTTGAACATCATTAAAATTGAATCATTATTCAAAAATTATCAATTTAAAACAATGAGACCGAAAATAATAGCAACAACAAAAATCAAAACAATTCCATCTTATTTTAATTTAATCCTCATCAAATTAAAACAACCACAAATTTATTATATTGAATTTTAACCTATTAAAATAACAATATCAATAAATCAACAATGGAAAAACAAAACCCTAAAAAAAAAAAACACACGGCTACAACAAAAAAAAAACAGCCGTGACATTATTTTTTTTTTTCGGTAATATCAAATTTTTTTCCTCAAATTTATATTTCATAAAAATGAAAAACATATAATATAATTTTGTAGCCAAAAGCTCTGATACCACATGTGAGAAATAACAGTTTACATCCCCTTAAAATTTAGGATTATAACAAAATTATATAATACGAAATTGCAAGTCATAGATATGAAAACGATACAAATGTAGAGAAATGAATTAAACCTTTGGTCCATAGCGAAATCGGCCTAAGAACAGATATCAAAATAGATATCCTCCTAATTGTCTCACCCAAGATAGATCGAGATATGCCCTTCTTTTTGCTAGAAAGATGATTAAAAGTTACAGTTAACTTTTTAGGTTTTTGTGTTTTTTTTAGTGATGGAGGCACAAGTGAGAGGGAGTAGAAATTAGGTTAGAATAATTCTCCTTCCTCTTCCCTTGTTCACGGCACTAGTAGGGTTTTTAATGAGGAGATTTAGTCTCCTCAAATAACTACCCATTGACCGGAAAAAACCCGAGTGTATCTGGACACTTTTTTCGGTCATTTTAGCTTCTAATATAATGTAATACATTATAATCGTCATTAGTCAAAGACCGACATTATAATACATAATTAATTATAAATATACGTATATTTATAATTTTCCAATTAATCATAACGGTTTATGTTTAATTAGCTTACATTATATGCAACAATTAAATATAACATTTTATATTCAATTTACGAATTACAGTTAATTCGTCTCAGCTAAATTTATTTAATCATTATTAAATAATTATCTCATCATCACATTGACTAACCTTTTAGTCAAAAACACCGACTAACCTTTTAGTCATTTAATAAGGCATCAATATGATTATTTTCTCAAATAATCACATCTCTCAATCACATCCTTTAGGTGTGACTTTTAGGGACCAGTTGATCACCGCCATCTGTATGACGATAACGTCAAACTTATCTAGCAAGCCAACCGTTATCGATAAACGTTAATCAACTGATTACAATACAAAGTATACCCTGTGAACCTACAGAGATTTATTTATGTTATTGCACTAACTGTGGAGGACACTGGCTCCAACAATTTGACCAAGGAGTGAAGGAAGGAGAGGGACGCTTCATCATTGCTTCATCTTTGATAACCCTCATGGAGTTCTCGGCCCATAAAGCATCATCATACAATTCTCCAAAGGAAGTAGAATTTCTCCTCAGTTTTTTTTGGAGTAAAGCATTAAGCTTGTTGTGGTAGTAGAAAGCTCAGTCCTCATCATCCTTGATGAGCCTCGGTGCGAAATGAGCAAGCTTGTTAAATTGGGTAGTGAAGTCTTGAGCCGTCAACTCACCTTGCTTGAAATCAATGAATTCCTTGAGCCTTTGTAGCTTGAGCTCCTTAGGATAGAATCGGCGTTCCACTAGAGCTTTGAAACAGACCCAATTGAAATTGGCTTCAAGAGTAGCGGTGGCACTAGTAATCGCCCACCAATTATCGGCTTCCCTTACAAGGAAGTGCTTAGCAATCCTCACTTTGTCCTCTTCACGGACTTGGTACAAGTCGAATTGCTTTTCCATCTCTCGAAACAACTCCGAAAGCTCGGTAGGGTCCGGCTCTCCACCATACGGCATAATCTTGCTTCTAGCAATTTGGCTAGCCACCCAAGAATAGCCTCCTTGGTGATTGTCTTCTCTATGAGGAGGGACTAGCTCGGCATGAGCATTAGCCGCATCTTGTTGATTCTTCAAGACTTGCGTAAGAGCTTCTAGCATAACATTCTCTACTAGTCGAGGTCTAACCATCTTCATAAGAAACAAAAACAAAACAAGTTAATCCTAACACTTAGCATAAACAAATAGACTACCAAATAAAGTCCTTAACTTCTACCCATCTCTCATTTATTATTTCGAGGTAAAGTAATTTAAGTTTAGGGTTCACGTGTGTGCGTTGGGAGCGTTAAAGTAATTTAATTTAAGAGTTGGTCCTGTTGCTTATCGTCTGGAATTACCTCCGAACTTGAGTAAAGTTCATGATGTGTTCCATGTTTCGCAATTGAAGAAGTATATCAGTGATCCGAGTCATATTATTCAAGAGGAAGTGTTGGACTTGGAACCTAATTTGGCTTTGGAAGAAAGGCCGATTCGTATACTTGAAAGGGCTAACAAACAACTCCGAAACAAGGTGGTACCTTTAGTTCGTATCCTTTGGCGTTGTGGAAACGTCGAATCAGAAACTTGGGAACCCGAAGCTAAAATGTTAGCTAAATATCCCGAGCTCTTTGCTTGAGGTAAATCTCCTTCTTCCTTTCCTCTTTCCATTCGATTTATTCTTTCGAATATTCCGTTACTTCTATCGAATATCGTATTTATAAGTAGATTATTACTAGAAGCTTTAGTGAGAAATTTTAGGCATAGATAGTAGAATTATTACCTTCACAATAAATTTTTTTTGAATTAAAAGCTTTTGGAAATATTTTATGATTTCAAGTATTTTACCGTCAAGGAGTGTTGAGACTTGTTATTGGAGACGTTCGATAACTAGTTTTCTCATTTATTGATGCGAAAATGTATCTTTTGAGTCTTTGATTTGGGACGTCGATGTTCTTAACCGCGGACGAGAACCTTCCGTTCCAGTGATAAGACCCTATATTTTATTACAAGTATATTTTTAACAGTTTTGAAATAGACCTACATATATGTTACTTTCCTTCTTCTAAGTTTCGAGGACGAAACGTTTTAAAAGGAGGGGTGATTGTAACAACCCGAAAAGTACCCAAATTTTTCTAGTAAAAATATTTACTAACACTTTTCAGTAGACTTAAGTTTTTAAAATAGAATTTATTGTTTCGAGTCGTATTTTGAAATTCCGAGTTCGTATTTGGAATTTTGGGAGATTTCATGAAAAGACGTTTTTAGTCATCTTTGACCTTTCTTGACTTTTAAGTCGTCTTTGACTTTCCTTGACTTTTTAAAAGCGTCATCGAATTTTCTTGATTTAAGTCGTCATTTAACTTTTCTTGACTTTTAAGTCATCTTTGACTTTTCTCGACTTTTTAAGTCGACTTTGACTTTCGTTGACTTTTCCCGACTCGCCTTGTAAGTTTGAAGACCGAAATTTTATTTAAAAAAAAAATAATATTTTTGATTTATTGGTATAAAGATTTATTTAGATTTATCATAATTTAATATAATTATTTTGAATTTATTCCGAATTTAAAGAATAACTTTTACGGTTTTTAACCGAACATCATTTAACTATTCCCGACTCATCGTAAATCCCGTAACAAACTCGAAACTCGACTTTGGCATGAGCCACGCGCCCATATCATCGTTTTCCACTCACTTGAGATATTTTAATTCTTTCGATTAAACTAATACAAATATCTTAGATATTTATTAACTTTATCGATCAGTTAACGAAAATAACGCAAATCGCTCAAAATCAGACCCGATTACTCACCTATCCACACGGCTCTTTCCCCTCTAATAGACCTTGATATTTTCATTACTTTTGATTACAATATCATAATATCTAGATATTTAGTTTAATTAGCTTAATATCGAATTATATTTAATCGATTACCGTAAAATAATCATTTAAACCGGAGTCAATTACGTAACAACAATTTCAAAACCCGACATCCATTTTTGCCTATAATTACACGGCTCCCTCCACTATTTACTCACTAACAACTTTTCATTTTTCAACAAATCAAATTAAGATCAAAATATCACTTTCTTTAATCGTTCTTGAGCGTTCTTCGCGTTCTTCATCCGTTCTTCATCGTTCTTGAGCAAAACCTTCATAAAACCTTCATTTCTTAATTAAATCCGTCCTAACTTATATTCCTAGGATCTCCTCTTCGCTCCCCATCTTCACGTACGGTTTTATTTCAATTCCGACAAAATCGTTTTCAACACTTTAATTTATGGAAATTCATATTTTAAGTTCTAATAAGGTTTTCTTGTCATTTCTTATAGGGGAAGATTTTGAAGACGAGTTTGGTGACTCGTATATTTTGGGGGAAGATTAGTAGACGGGTTTCTTATTATATACTTCTTATTTTGGTGCTAATTGGTTTTGCTAGCTAAGGTAACGATTCCGAGTTACTCGACGATTAATGTTACATAGCCTTTGTTTCTTTTGTTTTTGGTTCATCTTTTGTTTTTGTTCATGTTAGTGTTATTTATGGATTTTTGGTAGTAACATGATAAGTAGTCATTTTTATTATGTTGTATGAATTTATGACATGTTTAGTCTTCTTGACATATTTTTATGATTTGTTCATAAGCATGATTTTGTATGGATGGTTGTTAAAATGGTTGTTTGATAATTAAAACATGTTGGAATTAATTTGGTGTTTGTTGTTGATTGAACCGTGTAAGAAGGCTGGAAAAACCAGCCCAAACCAGCCCCAAACCAGGCCGGTTCAGGCCGGTTCAGGCCCGGTCCAGGCCGGTCTGGATTGGTCCGGATTTGGTCCGTTGGTTTGGGTCGATGTTTGATTGATTTGTTGTTGTTTTGACGGGTTTTAAATATGTTAAGCATGCGGGAAATTTTAAGAAACGGTTTTAAAAATGTCAAACCAAAACAGCCCAAATGGGCCGGTTTATTCTCGGCCCAAATCAGCCCGTGGGTCCCACTTTGGACTTGTGACGGTTTTTGAGTTTAAATGTTAATTTATCGTGTTTGGTAATATTTAGCAAGTGGGAAATTTTAATAAGTAAATTATTTAATTAAACGGTTTTCATAATATTATTATTTCTCACATGTTAGAAAATTATAAGACGAGATCGTAGTTTAATTTAATATCCTTTTAGTCAAACGGGTTTTGGTATGATATAATAATCACATGTTAGAAGTTTTAATAAAAAAAAAAAACATGTAATGAATATGTTGACTTTTATGTCTAAGTCTATGTGGTAAAGACTCTGTTTCTAGCCGGTTTGACCAAACGGGTTTGGTCAAACTAAGATCTAGTCAGCACCGTTTTGACTGATGACCCGTCGCGGGACTCGGGTCGGGGATTTGTCTTCAAGTAAGGTCTTATATAATTATTGAATTAGCCTTAGTAGTTATGAGGCGATATGATATTTGAATATGATTTATATGCAATTAGTCACATGATAGGATGTTTTTCCCGTGACTGTTTGATTATATGGTTGGTGTCGTGTTGACTAAGTACCCATAGAGAATTATGAGTATATGGCGTCTTGACCATTCTAATTCTAAATGAATAGCTTGGACCATGACATTGATAGGCAGTACTGCACTGAAACTATTCAGAAAGACAACTAAACAATGACAATTTGATTGAGATTCAGACACTTTGCAAATACTCTGTTTCTGTTTGAATTGATTGTTAAAGAACAAGGATAGGACCTTAACCAAAGCACAAAGCCAATGATTGAGGGTTGAACTTTGATCCCAGCACATAGCTAAGGATCCAAGCTCACTTCCAAGCACAAAGCAAAGGAAGTTGTCTCAAGCACACAGCCAAGAGATGCAACAGAAACAAGGTTTCAGTTTTATGTTTTACTTCAAATCTGCTTTGTATTTCATTAGGTGAAGGCCTTATATAGGCAGCAAGGATACACTCAGACGTTTAGGACACATCTAGGGCCACAAGGGCTTACACATGAAACAAAATAACAGCTACAAACTTGCAGAATTCTGACATAAAGTAGATAAAGTAGAAAGTAGTTTCTAAAGAGACAATCTTCCTTAATTGTTTGATCAGGTGTGTCTTGGGTGAAGAGTGGACTTTCAAGCTTGGGTTTGTGAACCAAACTGAAGTAGGAAGGCTCCCAAAGATGTGCTGAAGGTACCTCACGCATTGTTTGTTCAAACGGGGAAGGTTGACAGTGACATATTAACTACTACACCAAAGGCTGAAATCTGGACAGTTTGAAGTTGTCCCTAAGCTAACTCTTTGTGTGTTTGTTTCTTGGAAGGGAAGTCCTGGGGAAAGTTGTAGAGGACCTTCCCAAGACATAGGTTTAGGGATTGGTTAGGCTTGTTGGATTGGCTAAAAGAGGAAGTTTTGACAAAACAGCTAAACTGCTACATGTAAGGCTGTAACTGGACTGGTTCACTTGGGTTGTGTTTTGAGGGGTGTTCTTGACGTTTTCTGAGGGAGGTTTCCTGGACAAAAAGGTAGTAGACCCTCCCTAGTACCATGCCCCATAGTTGGTTTGGAGTCCCTAAGCTTGGAAGTTGCCCTGAGACCCTCCCCAAGGCACTGCTGCTGGCTGAGTTTCCAAAGGTTTTGTTGGCTTGTTTTGTGAGTCTGTTTTGTGGATTGTTTGGTCTTGGCTCGTGTCATGGCTACCACTGGCTCGTGTCTTTGTGTGGTGGCTTGGGCCTGGGCTATACAAAGCATTAAGATAGCTTTTGACATAGGGTAGGTTTGGCATTGAATCAAGGTTAGGCTGATCATAGGTTGATTGTCCTTGTCTTTGAGCATGGCCTTGAACTCCTGTTGCAACCCCTCCTTCTTGAAAAAGATTTGCCCTCAAATCCTCTTCATCCTCAGAGTCTTCTTGATAATGACTTAGGTCTCCCACGTTGAATGTCCCATGTACCCCATAATCCCCTGGTAAATCTATCTTGTATGCATTAGGTCCTACCCTTTCAAGCACTTCAAAAGGACCATCAGCTCTTGGCATGAGTTTGTTTTTCCTTTTCTCTGGGAATCTTTCTTTCCTTAAGTGCAGCCACACCATGTCTCCTGCCTTGAACTCTCTAGCTTTCTTTGGACCTTTGGCTCTTGACTTATACATTTTATTTGTTCTCTCAATCTGTTTCTTGACTTGACTGTGAATCTGCATCATCTGTTGTACTCTTTCTTTGGCATCATAGTTGACTTCTTTCCTTATCACTGGTGCTAGGTCTGTAGGCATTAGAGGATTAGCACCATAAACAACTTCAAAAGGGGTCTTACCTGTGCTGTGTGAGGGAGCTCTATTGAATGCAAACTCAGCTTGTGACCGTTTGATATCCCAATCCTTTAATGACTTAGCAATGATACATCTCAAGATTCTTCCTAGAGTTTTGTTAGTAACCTCTGTCTGCCCATCTGTTTGGGGATGGTATGCTGTGCTGAAGAGTAACCTTGAACCTAGGAGCCTCCAGAGTGACCTCCAAAAGTGGCTCATAAACTTACTATCCCTATCAGACACAATGCTTCTTGGTACCCCATGCAACTTTACTATTTCCTTGAAGTAGAGTTCTGCTACCCCCATGGCATCTTCTGTCTTCTTACAAGCAACAAAATGGGCCATTTTGCTGAACCTATCCACTACCACCATTACTGAGTCTTTGCCCCTTTGTGTCCTAGGCAATGCCCCTATGAAATCCATACTGATGTCCTCCCAAGGTTTGTTTGGTACAGGTAGTGGGGTGTAGGGACCTGCATGGAACTGTGACTTGGCTAGTTGACAGGGTTGCACCTTTTGATAGTGTCCTGCACATCACCTAGCATCTTGGGCCAATAGAACTGCTCATGCAATATCTCATAGGTCTTTTGTACCCCAAAGTGCCCTGCAAGTCCATTGCAATGGACCTCCTTGACTAGTAATCCTCTGTAAGGACCTCTAGGTATGCATAGTTTGTTTCCTTGGAAGAGGAATCCATTCTGTGTCAGATACTTGCTCCCCTTCTTGAGTTTTCCCTCTGCATACACTTCCCATTCCTCCTTGAAGTCTGGATCTTCCATGTAGAGTTCCTTCATGAATTCAAAGCCTAGGACCCTTTGCTCCATGAATGACAACATCACAGATCTCCTAGAGAGAGCATCAGCTACTACATTGTTCTTGCCTTCTATGTATTTGCTTGAAAAGGAGAAAGATTGCAGGAATTCTACCCACTTGGCATGCCTGGGGTTGAGTTTGTGTTGACCATTGATGAACTTTAAAGCCTCATGGTCTGAATGTAGCACCAAAGGCTTAGGTTTTAGGTAATGCCCCCAATGATTCAGAGCTCTTACTATGGCATAAAACTCTTTGTCATAGGTAGAGTAATTTAACCTTGCTCCACTTAGCTTCTCACTGAAATAGGCTATGGGCCTCTTCTCTTGAACCAGTACTGCCCCAACTCCTAACCCACTTGCATCACATTCTACTTCAAACAGTTTGTTAAAATCAGGTAAGCCTAGTATAGGGGATCTACACAACAGATCCTTAATGGTTTTGAAGGACTTCTCTGCCTTTTCTCCCCAAGTAAACTCTCCTTTCTTCATGCATTCTGTGATAGGAGCCATGATAGAACTGAACCCCTGAATGAACCTTCTATAGAAGGATGCCAACCCATGGAAACTCCTGACCTCTGTTACTGTCTTAGGTGTAGGCCAATCCCTGATTGCCTTAACCTTCTTAGGATCAACAGCTACCCCATCCTTTGATATGATGAACCCAAGGAAGTGAACCTCAGGCTGCATGAAAGTGCACTTCTCTAGCTTACCATATAGCTTATTCTTCCTGAGAACCTCACAAAGCAAGTTCAGATGTTGTAGGTGTTCCTTCTTGCTTGAACTGTAGACTAGAATGTCATCAAAGTATACCACAATGAAATTTCCCCCAAGTAAGGCCTTAAGACTTCTGTCATGAGCCTCATGACGGTGCTAGGGGCATTGGAGAGCCCAAATGGCATCACTAACCATTCATACAGCCCATGCTTGGTCTTGAAAGCAGTCTTCCACTCATCTCCAGCTCTAATCCTTACTTGATGATACCCCTGCCTTAGATCAATCTTAGTGAACACTTGAGCCCCACTGAGTTCATCCAGAATGTCATTGAGTCTAGGTATAGGGAACCTATACTTAATGGTGATATTGTTAATTGCTCTGCTATCTATACACATCCTCCAAGTTCCATCCTTCTTAGGCACGAGCAGTGCTGGTACAGCACAAGGACTAAGAGACTCCCTGACATACCCTTTGCTAAGCAATTCTCCCACCTGAGATTGCAGCTCTTGTGTTGCCCTGGGGTCACTTCTATAGGCTGGCTTGTTTGGAAGGACAGCCCCAGGTACTAGATCAATGTGGTGCTCAATTCCCCTTAGTGGGGGTAATCCACTAGGTAGTTCAGCAGGGAAAACATCCTCATAGGCCTTCAGCAAGGCTTGCACCTCTTTAGGCACTTGGTTAGACCCTTCCCCTACCTCCTTGGTGAGGAGGACATAGACTGGCCTAAGATCATGTAACTCTTGCTCCATCTCTGCTTCACTTAACAGCAGAACTTCCTTAGCAGCTTCAGTTAAGAGTGGAGGGTTCCCTTTCAGGATAGGGGGTAAAGGAGCTAAGATGATTTTCTTCTTCCCAAACCTAAAAGAGGAAGTATTGTCCCTTCCCTGATGGACAGCATCCCTATCAAACTCCCAGGGCCTCCCTAATAGAAGGTGACAAGCATCCATAGGCAATACATCACACAAGGCCTCATCAGCATATCCTTTCCCAAGAGAAAATGGAACAACACATTGTTGATCTACTCTAACTTCAGCCCCCTTGTTCAGCCACCTAAGCTTGTAAGGTTGAGGGTGGTCTTTGGTGGGCAATGTTAGTTTATCCACCATGGTCTTAGAGGCTACATTGGTGCAACTCCCTCCATCCACAATCAGATTACACACCCTCCCTTTTATGGTGCACCTAGTTCTAAAGATCTGGTGTCTTTGATCTTCTTCTAAGGGTTGGGGTTGTGTGTGCATCACCCTCCAAGTCACCAGACTTCACCCAGCATCAGGTTCTATCAACTCCTCACTAGCCTCTATCTCAGGCTCTTCCATCTCCTCATCACAGACCAACACCTCATCATCCCCCCAATGGATTACCTCTAGAGTGCTCAGAGCTCGTTTAGATGGACATTCTCTAGCTGACAGTGAAAGATGACAGTTGACAGCTTCCTCAAAGGAGTATATGTTTTGCAGCCGAACTTTACTAGCTATCCTCTCATCCAAGCCTTCTAAAAACCTTGCTATCTTTTGCTCAGATTTCTCAACAACCTCACATTGCAATGTAAGTTGTTCAAAGTCTCTTAAATAAGATTCTACAGGTCTTTGGTCTTGTTTAAGGTGAGTGAGCTTAATGAACATGTCCTGAGTGTAGTCCCTACAGACAAACTTAGCTCTCATTTTCTTTTTCAGTTTGAGCCATGACTTAACAGGTTCTTTCCCTTCCCTAACCCTCAAGGTTTTCATGTTTTCATACCACAGTGAGGCATAGCCTTTTAGTTTCATGATAGCAACCTTAAAAGCCTTTCTATCAGGGTATCCTTTAAACTCAAAGACTCTTTCTACAGACCTTAGCCAATCTAAGAAATCATCAGGGTTCAAGCTACCTAGAAAGTCAGGAATCTCTACCTTGATATCTTTGTCTTGGTGTCTGAGACGACTGTGATCTGAGCCATCTGAATCTGACATTTCAAACTGATCTACAGGTTGTCTCCTCCTTACTCCACCTTGTGGGAAAGGTGCTCCTCTTCCTCGACCTCTGCCTCCCCTTGTATCATTGTTCTGTTGGCCCTCAAGGAGTTCATTGACAGATCTAGAGACCTCCATTACAGTTCTGACAAGATCTTGAACTGGGTTTTCAAGACCTGTGATTCTCTCTTCACTCATGGTTGTATTTTGTGTTTTTAATGTAGTTAGGTAGATGAACTCACAAACCAAAGCTCTGATAACCAATTTGCACCGAAACTATTCAGAAAAGACAACTAAACTATGACAAATTGAGCTAAGATTAAGACACTTGCAAGTACTCTGTTTCTGTTTGAATTGATTGCTAAAGAACAAGGATAGGACCTTAACCAAAGCACAAAGCCAATGATTGAGGGTTGAGCCTTGATCCCAGCACACAGCTAAGGACCCAAGCTCACTTCTAAGCACAAAGAAAAGGAAGTTGTCTCAAGCACACAGCCAAGAGATTGCAACAGAAACAAGGTTTCAGTTTTATGTTTTACTTCAAATCTGATTTGTATTTCATTAGGTGAAGGCCTTATATAGGCAGCAAGGATACATCTCAGACGGTTAGGATACATCTAGGGCCACAAGGGCTTACAACATGAAACAAAATAACAGCTACAAACTTGCAGAATTCTGACATAAAGTAGATAAAGTAGAAAGTAGTTTCTAAAGAGACAATCTTCCTTAATTGTTTGATCAGGTGTGTCTTGGGTGAAGAGTGGACTTTTAAGCTTGGGTTTGTGAACCAAACTGAAGTAGGAAGGCTCCCAAAGATGTGCTGAAGGTACCTCACGCATTGCTTGTTCAAAAGGGGAAGGTTGACAGTGACATATTAACTACTGCACAAAAGGCTGAAATCTGGACAGTTGGAAGTTGTCCCTAAGCTAACTCTTTGTGTGTTTGTTTCTTGGAAGGGAAGTCCTGGGGAAAGTTGTAGAGGACCTTCCCAAGACATAGGTTTAGGGATTGGTTAGGCTTGTTTGATTGGCTAAAAGAGGAAGGTTTTGACAAAACAGCTAAACTGCTACATGTAAGGCTGTAACTGGACTGGTTCACTTGGGTTGTGTTTTGAGGGGTGTT
>JAIUZE010012204.1:0-20002 GCA_022085475.1 Heliosperma pusillum | reverse complement strand
GCGAGTCGGAAAAAGTCAACGAAAGTCAAAGTTGAATTAAAAACGGGATTCCCTTGGAATCTCGCAGAAATTCCAAATACGAACTCGGAATTTCAAAATTCGACTGGAAACAATTAATTCCACTTTAAAACTTAAACAGGCTGAAAAGTATCCGTAAAATATTTTCACTAGAAAAATAGGGTACTTTTCGGGTTGTTACATAATGCATTGAATAGTTGTTTAGGGAGAAAAAAACAATAAAAATGGTGGACATAGGGCTCGAACCCCTGACGTATCAAAACAAATTAGCCCAATAACACCAAATTTGCTCCTGACATTTCATGTCTACTAATTGCGCATGTTAATATTTATTTGTCTGTATAGTGTTCCAGTTATTTTGGGGTAGCAGATTTTAATTTTTAAACCGTTTTTTTATTTGGGGTAGCAAGTGATACCCCTTGCTACTAGGTAGCTACGCCCATGATTATGACTGGATAAATTATATATGAAATCCAAATGCAAAAAATTATAGTTTGAAGTGTACCAATGAACGACATCCAATTATAAGAAAAATATAGTCCGTACCAATCAAGGACATCGAGTTCAATGTGGGTCTAAAGATTGGGAAGTATAACTCCATTTGTAGTGTTAAATTCCTCCATTCAAATACAAGCTCTCCTTTGCCTTTACCGGTGTGTCACTACACATTTTAAATCATTAACTAGTTTTTTTATCTATGAAACTTATGTGTGCGCTTGAGGTAAGTTGTGTAAAATTATATTTACACATTCTTGGATTGGAATATACTGATATTTTTGTAATCGTGTTGTCTATATTGGCATGCAAATTCATGTACATGAAGGGTAAAGCCTGTATTTTGGGGGGAAAATACAAACATTATAGTACCTTATTTCTCATGAATTAAATTATTGTAATGCAAGTATTGATGAACGTGAGCGCATCAAGTTAACTTAAAGTATTTAATTGAATATTGAAAATTGTGATAACTACGTTAAGTTTCTATTCAATAACTCTATTTCATCATTGAGCAATATTTTTTTTTTGCAGTAATTCCAAAAGTGCGAAAAAGGGTCAACATAAGTCAACGAAGAAGCAAGTTTTGAAGCAAATTGACCAGACGAAAACCGCAGCTTGCGTCCAGCAGTTGATAGGCTATCGCACACCTAATCAAAGATAAATACCCTAGATACAAATGAATGTAGTAATAGGGGTCGAACACAAGGAGACGGGGGTTGCTAGCAAGTTGTTATGGAGTGAATTCTATCAAAGTCGGTTATCGATTGGTTTGGTTGGGTTTATGAAACAACAAAAATAATAAAGAAAGAGTCTAGGGAGTTTGGGTCACATATGCAAATTATGTAAATGCTCAAGTCAAACTAGGAGTAATAACGATAATTGTTTAGGCTAAAGACATCCACCTAACGAACTCTCGCTATGGCTAGGTCGATCTACTAACACATGCTTAGTCTAATTCAATTCCGTGCCTCTCGACTTATAGAAAGAATTAACGAATTTAATCAAAGATTGTGATCAATAATCAAAGACTAACAATAAAATGCAAGCATGTGATAGAAACAAGTATTTGATATCATAACATCTCATTTCAACAATTGCAAATATTATTTATGCATGACTTCCCTAATTCTCTAGACAAAGTAACTAATCTTGTATAATGATAACTAATCTAATAACAAATGATAAAGTAAACATGATAACTAACTAATCATGGAAATGACAAAGAAAATAACAAAACAATACAAGAAATAGAATTACGCCAACAAAAGAAATAAAACTTGGAATTGAAGAACACAATGGAACCAAATAACTTGCAAATGAATTTGTAATATAAATTGAAATATTTAAAGGAATTATTTGTAACAACTAATGGAAACTAAACTATTCTAAACCTAATCTAATGACTAATGATATTATGTAAAAGAGTGTTTTTAGAGTGTAGAGTGATGTACAAGATGCCCCTAAGTGTCGAAGTCCCTCTCTTTTATATAGGGAGAGGCACTTGAAACATATGCATTTTACAGAACCCAAACCCCGATCGGGGAATGGAAACCCCGATCGGGGTTTCACTAATCTAGGAACATTTGCTTAATGACTCAATTAAATGCTTGAAGAATCCTATGATACGTCTTTAAGCTCCTTAATTCTCCGGTTAATTGCATAGTTTGGCATCCCATGAGCATCCAAATAGCATCCCTATGTTGAGTTGTGGACTCCTTGAGTAGTCTCTGAGAAGTCTTGTGAACACACCTATTAGTACTAAGGTAAACACATGGCCTCTAAAAGGCGCGTTGCACATTGAAATCGCGGAACGATCATAATCTGAAGGTATGATATGTGTTGTGGGGGGTATCAACCGAAGCTCAGTTAAGAATTCAAATCGTAAGATATTCTCTCACTGTAAGTAAGTTGTTTGCTCATCTCACTAAAGTGTCAATTCAAATCGAAAGATATCGATACCTAAGTATCCAATCCTTTCTTTACCCAAAACTGTCTTTCTCTGTCTCGGTCTCCCCTTGTGGGGGATTGTTGGGAATAAAGGGGCTTTGAGCCAAGTTTTTCCTTCTTATTGTCCCACATTGGTGGTGAAGTGTAAGTTGTGTGGGTTTATTTATCCCTTCACACCTTACACTATCACTAGTGGGTTAAAGGGGTCTTTTGTAGAGACTATCACTACAAGAAAACAACGTTCAGGCGACCGACGTTGGCGACTAATTTCAGTCGCCAAAATGAATTTGGCGACTGAAATCAGTCGCCAAGACGCAGTCGCAGGCCTTAGTCGCCCAATTTGGCGACTGATAAAAGCGTCGCCAAATTGGCAAAATGGCGATTGAAATCAGTCGCCCAATTTAGCGACTGAATGGTGAAGTAGTCTCCAAATTGGCGACTGATATCAGTCGCCAATTTGGCGACCACTTGTACCATTCAGTCGCCAATCAGTCGCAAAATCAAGTTTTATTTGTAAAAATACATGGGGTTTGGCGACTGAAAACAGTCGGTAAAAGAACATTTCAGTCGCCAAAACCCCTGTTTTATTGCACGAAAATTTCTGTTTTCATCCTGTCATTTCATTACCATATCATACCTGCAAGTACAATAGAAAACAACCACAATTTCACACATTTACAACAACACGATGAGAAACGAACATCCTCATATATATCAAGAAAATCAAATCAAGTTTACAAATCTTGATGAAGGTTTACAAAACCAAGTTTAAACAACCACAATTAACAAGTTTCTAAACTAAAATCAAAAGCCAAGGAAACCCATATTGGCTTCGGCTTGCATACCACCACCTCCATTGCCTTCATCATAATCTCGCCGAAAGGGAGGCGGACCTTGGTTGCAGTTGTTGAACATGGTTTCCATTGCTTTAAATTTTTCTTTCATTATCTGAACTTCCCCATCCCTTTCGGCGTTTTTTCTTCTTTCTTCATTAAGTTGGGTTTGAAGTTTACCTACGACTCCCGGCTCGTAAGTTTGTCTTGAGCTAGAAGGCATCCTTGCCCTTGGATCGGAGCTTCGTAGAATACATCCTTAGCCGAGTCAATTCCGTACACACTCCCCTTCTTGAAACCCTTAACCAAGTCGAACCAAATCTCGTTATCGGGCTTCTCGGGTGGCTTTCTCGGCCAAAAATGATTCCTACAAAATATAAACATTATGATTAAAAATAGCTACAAAATAAGATAAACATTCAAAAAAATGAACTTATTGTAAAAATTCAAAAATGGTTTGAAACTTACATATAGTTCCTTATCTTTTGGCTTAATCCAATATCTTTTATTGTCTTGGAGTCGGGAATGGGTGTCAAGGAAGAGCTCCGGAGCCGTGGGCGTGTTACCTTTTTTTCTTCTTACCCTTCTAAAAGAAGAAAGACTTGTATAAGAAGATTTTAATAATAAAAAGAATTTAAGTTATAATTTTCAAATGGACGAAAAAGTGGATTAATAAAATGTAAACTTACACCCAAAACTAGGTCCAAGAAAGATCGAGATCCTCCGTGATGTGAACGCTCAGCCGCTCCATCTTTCTTTCCTCCTCTTTTATTTATAGATGCTTGGGCCGACTTAGCCTGAAACTCCGGAGTTTCACGATATTTAAGCATTTCTTCATATGCACCACCTATAATTTAAATTGGTATTATAAAATATGATAAAATTGTGTTAAATTATAACTATATACAAATAACAAAAAAAATTAAATACCTCTCATATGCTCCGGCTCCTTCTTCCTCATGACAACCTTATACATGTTGTCCCTTAACCGTCTACTGCATGTCTCATTGTACCTTTGACGTACAATATACTCTAATCCCGCCGGCCAGTCAAATGTTTTCTACAATTTAAAAGGTAAGTATTAGTAAAATAAATTATTAATTGAAAATTATAATAATATAAACAAAAATAATATACCCTAAAATTATTGAACCATTCCTCTTTTTGTGTGGAGGTAGCCTTTGTCCAACAAGTAGGAGCAACCCCCGTCATCTTCATCTTTGTACTTTGAGTACAACCTCGTACAACCTTTTGAGACGAAAACCGAACATATATATATATATATATGATATATTATTATATATAGATATATATATATATATATAGATATATATAATGATATATATATATATATATATCTAGAATAAGGATCAAATGAGTCCACCTTATTTCCTTGAGTCCATGAGTCCTCTTAGAGGCCCTTGGATCTTGAGAATGAATGGTTGAGATGAAAAGAAGAAAATGATCATTAGTAAGGGGTTTAATCCACTTCTCTCACATCCAACCTAATTAAACCACTAATTCATTCATCCCTCTAAATCACTTCCAACACAATTAATTCATTCATTCAAACACCCTTTCTTCTCTCTACAAAAACACTCTCCCTTCTCTCCTACTCTCTCTAAATTCAAACCACCAAAAACAACAAAAAATAAAACTAGATCTAAAAAATAAAAAAACCTCCTCCTACCCAACCCACCGCCGGAATCCCTCGCCCACCCTCCCTCCACCCTCATCCTCGCCACCCTACACATACACAGCCCTCCTACACAACCCTACCTGCCGACACGGTACCGCCCTTCCTCCGGCCGCCGAATTCACCTGCCATTTCTGCCGGCCACCCTCCACCCTCAACCTCGCCCTCCTACACAAACCATACACGACACACCCTCCACTCTCCTCCTCGCCTCCGACACCACCACCACCTGCCCTCTCTTCTCCTCTTCGCCTGCCGCCAGGTCCAGCCACCACCGCCCTCTTCTTTCTCTCTTTTTTTTTCTTTTTCTTCCAGATCCGGCCCCATGTGGGGTTGTTGCTGTTGTTTGGGTGGAAAAATGTTGGGGTTTGCTCAATGTTTTTTCTTTATTCTCATTTTTTTAAGATATACTGACTTTTTCATTGTTGTGATTTATAATTACTTTTTAGGGTAATTTTTTTAGATCTACTTTTGTTTTTTCAGATTTAGTATTACCTTTTTTTTTTCTCTTTAGACATACTACAAAGTAATATTAATTTTGAAAACAAATAATTAGTAGCCATATTTTTCTTGTTTAGTTAACTTTAATCTTAGATCTACTATATATAAAGTAGATTTTTGAAAAACTAATCGTATTATCTCAATTTTTTTAATGACAAAAAAAGTTGTGGTTATTATTGGAATTTATTTGGTGTTATTGTTGACGGCGACGGAGGTCGCTAATGGACTGAAGTTACACCCTTAAAAGACTAAAGTTACACTCTCAATTGACCAAAGTTACACTCTCAATGGACAAAAGTTACAGTATTAATTTATTGTTCATATTTATTGCTCATATTTAGTATGACTTTTAATTTTATTTTTTCAGATTTAGTGTTACATTTTATTTTCCTTTATTTTTATTTCTTTTTCTCCACTTTTAGATCTACTAAATAAAAAGTAGATTTCTGACAAAATTATTCGGGTTGTTAGTAGACTGAAATTAAACCCGACTAAAGTTACACTCTTAATATACTAAAGTTACATTCTGAAAAGACTAGAGTTACACTTTAAATTACATTACTAAGGGTTACACCCTCAATGGACTAAATGGACTAAAGTTATGGTAGACTGAAATTACACCCTCAATGGACTTATTATTAACTAAAGTTACAATCGTAAAAGGTTAAAATTACACTATAAATGACTAAAGTTACACTCTCTATATAATAAAGTTACATTCCGAAAAGGTCAGAGTTACACTTTAAATTAGTTAAAATTTTAAAATTCAAAAATAAGATGCCATATAATTCAAAACTAAAAGTACACTTGTAAAAAAAATTAAAGTTACACTATAAAAATATGGAAAATGTCGAGAACTAGTCTTAAAATAACTTTTTAGTATAAAAGTACACTATTTTGGATTAAAGTTACACTTGTAAAACGCTAAAGTTACACTTTAAAAATATGGAAAATATCAAGAACTTGTCGTAAAATCACTTTTCAGTATAAAAATACATTATTTTGGATTAAAGTTACACTTGTGAAAGTGTAAAGTTACACTATAAAAATACGAAAAATGTCAAAACCGTGTCTTAAAATCATTTTTTAGCATAAAGTTACACTATTTTGTATTAAAGTTACACTCGTAAAAAATCAAAGTTACACTTGTAAAACCGCATACTTGTAAAAAAACAAAAGTTTGTCGTAAAATCATTTTTTTAGTAAAAGGTTACACTTTTTTGAATTAAAGTTACACTTGTGAAAGGCTAAAGTTACACTCTGAAAATACGTAAAATGTCAAAATCTTGTCGTAAAATCATTTTTTAGTATAAGGTTACACTTTTTTGGATTAAAGTTACACTCGTAAAAGATCAAAGTTACACTTGTGAAACTGCACACTCGTAAAAAAAAACAAAAAGTACCCTTGAAAACAAAAGTTAAACCCTAAAAATGCTAAAATGTCATCAACTTTAAGCTAGGGAGAGAAAGATAATTAATTAGTGTATAAGTAAGGAATTAGTGTAATGGTTACTTTTTGCTTCTAATCTCAACCACCCAACTTGAAAGATCTAAGGGCTCATAAGAGGACTTAGGGACTCAAAAGATATGAAGGACTCATTTGAACCTTTCTCTCTATATATATATATATATATATATATATATATATATATAATGGACAAGTATGCATTTATGTTAAATAATGTAAAGTAATTATAAAATAATAAATTAAAGACATTGGTCGTTGTCTTACCAAAAATCCGCGAGATCAAGTATCATCTTCCCGTCCGAGGTGAACTGGATCTCCGATGCCTGATCAGAGGACTCATCGTTAGGGCTGAGAAAAAATATACGATACGGTTTTAATATACGGATACGATACGGTATACGGTTTTAATTACACGGATTTCCGGGTACACGATACGAATTTCCGGGTATACGATACGGTTTTTAGAAAAACCGTACCGGGTCCGGGTCGGGGAAAATCAAAACCGGGTATACGGTTTTGACCCGGTTTAATTAAAAATACCTAAAAAAAAAGTTGTATGTACAATTTTGTTTTCTATTTTGACTATCTGGGTGAAATTTTGAGCACCTATCATTTTATGTGAAACTTGTAATATACGCAACTCACTTTATCAATGATAAATTTCTGTGTGAAGTATTGCAAATTTGTATTTTGCTATTTTACCTACTGACTTTGCAAGTATTGTATTTTGTAATAATGATCCTAGTGGATTATATAAGCATCTTATTTATTGGTCGTTACTAATGTTGTGGACTCGAATTCTAGGTTTGAGCATTATCAATTAAACCGGATCCGGGTATACGGTTTTCGGGTACACGGTTTAATCGGGTATACGAAAATCGGGTACCCGGTTAAACCGGGTCGGATCCGGGTATTAATTTTTGGCCTTCCAAAAACCGGGTACCCGATACGGTTATTAAAACCGTACCGGGTACCCGGTTTTGCTCAAACCTACTCATCGTCATTGGTCGATTCCTCAACCACCGGACTCTGCTGATCAATAACCTCCATATCCTCCTCGTCGACTGAAGAAGTACTATGACGTTTATTTGAACCGCCGCCACGTTGTCTACCTCGACCTCCTGCCATCTACAATTACACAAATATTAAAATTGTTAGAAACTGTTAATAACATAAATAAAAAACAGAAACTGTTAATAACATAAAAACAAACATCAAATAATATAAAAAACTTAATTAAAATATATATATATATATATATATATATATATATATATATATATATCTTTACCCAATTAATCATCATCATCAAATTCGTCATCATCATCATCACCATCTGATTCATTATCATTATCACTATCACCACCACCATCACCGTCAACTTGACCATCACCATCCTCGTTTTCCAAATCCTCACCCTCTTCATTTCCATTCTCATAAATGATTTCATCAGGTGGAGACAACATAAACCCGCTAGATACTATTTCTTCTTGAAAAAAAGTCGTATCTACTTGTGAGCGTGCTTTTGTCTTAAAGATTGCACACCACTGCTTTTGATTTCGATCATTCTTCGTGCTTCGATAAGAAGCGAAATATACTTGATTGGCTTGATGTGCGAGTATAAACGGATCATACATTGAGTATGTCCGGGTATGATTCACTTAGACGAGTTTATAACGTTCATGAACTTTCATACCGACCACAGAGTTATCCTTCCATTCACACTTAAATAAGACAGTTTTATAAGAACGTTACGCCCATTATAGCTCAACTCAAAGATATCCTCAACTATACCATAGTATTCGTTGTCATCAAGAGAATAAATAGTAACACCATAATTGCACCTAGCCTTATCCTTACCGTAGTTGAATGTATGGAAATTAAATCCGTTGACCGAGTAACGATTCCACGTTTTAACCATTCGTGAAGGACCAAAGGCCAAAGTCCTTATCAAATCATCTTGGATATTTAACTCAATTACATGGTTCCGAAACCATGCTGCAAATTTAATGAAATCATTCACAAACTCCGTTTCATATGATTCTAAAATCTCACAATTAGAAAGAACGTAAAGGTGAACACGATCATATTCTTTGTCATCCAAATATCTTGTTCCCCCAATTGATGAATAACCCTCATCATCATGCATTTGGAAAAACTCGGGTAAACTTGTCTCAAGTTCATCCGCTTTATCAACACTCAAGTATTTTGCTTTGGTTTCTATATGTTTTCAAAGTAAAGAGAGCAAAAAATTGCAATCTCTTCCGTTAAATACGCATTGCATATAGAACCTTCAACCCGAGCTTTGTTACCAATTTTCTTCTTCGCGTGATTAAGAAACCTATTCAATAATTGATGGGATTATTAGTTGTTAAGACTAGTATAGAAATATTAAATCAATTATATAGTACGATAATAGTTATAATTTAATTACTACTTAGCTCTTACCTTTCAAATGGATACATCCACCTATATTGGACAGGGCCTCCAACTTTGGCTTCGTAAGGCAAATGTATCGGTACATGCTCCATGGAATTAAAAAATGATGGAGGAAATATCATCTCGAACTTACACAATATCAATGGTATTTTATCCTCAAGACGAATCATGTCATCAACACATATTGAAGACGAACATAAATCTCGAAAAAATTGACTTATCTCAACAATTGCATTCCACACGGGAGTGGAGAGGAGATGTCTCAAAGATACATGTAATAATCATTCCATGAAGATATGACCATCATGACTTTTCAAGCCTTGCAACTTTAGCTCCTTTATATCAACACATCGACTAAAATCGGATGCATATCCGTCAGGAAATTTTAACTTTCTTAACCACTCACATAATACCTTCCTTTGAGCTTTGTCAAGTGTAAAAATAGATTTTGGCTTAGACTCATCGCTACGAATGTGAAGTTTGGGATGATGACAAATTGTCTTCAAATCTTCTCGTGATTTAACAGTATCACAAGTCTTTTCCTTTACATCCATAATCGTGTGAATCAGTTGCTCAAAGAAATTCTTTTCCAATATGCATTACATCCAAATTGTGCCTAATTAACATCGTCTTCGAATAAGGAAGATCCCAAAAAATGCTTCTTTTAAACCAACCAATTTTCTTCTTTTTCAGCTCATCCGTCTCTGCTTTAGTACAATCAATAGTACGTGACAAATCACAAACCATATCCCACACCTTATTCCCCGGAAGTCGATCTAAATCATGATTCCGCTCCACTTTACCTTTTATGAAAGCTTTTTTATTGCTCCTAAAGGCATGCCCTTCCGGTAAGAATTGTCTATGACAATCAAACCAACTCACTTTTTTGGAACAAGGTAGCGAAAATGCTTTGCTTTGGTACATGCAACAAGGACATGCCTTTTTTCCCGCGGTAGACCATCCTGATAGCATACCGTATGCGGGAAAATCATTAATGGTCCACAACAATGAAGCTCTTAGTTGAAAATTTTGCTTTAAAGACACATCATATGTTTGCACACCTACTTCCCACAATTGTTTCAATTCTTCCACCAAATGTTGCAAATAAACATCTAAGGCGGTTTTTGGATTATCAGGACCAGGAATAATTAGTGACAAGAAGATGAATTGTTATGAATGGATCAAAACCATCCGTACAAAGGCCAAGTCGCACATTACGGGGTTCCTCGGCAAAGTCGGGGTAAAGCATATCCAACCGCTTTCATTCCTCTCCATCACTCGGATGACACATCTTTCCCGGAGTACAAGGATTTTCCTTGTGCCATCTCATTTGCTCGGCAATGTTTTTGGTAGCAAACATTCTTTGAAGTCTAGGAGCTAGAGGAAAGTAAGTCACGGGATTTTCAGGTATTGGTTTCTTACTCTTTTCACCTCTTTTTTTTTCATTCTTTCCTTTTTTACCCTTCAAGACAATATTTCCCTCAATTGTCTTATATCTAGCCTTTTGACATTTACTACACTTGTCAAGCAAGGCATCATCCTTTCAAAAAGAGCATACATCCATCCTTACATGCATCAATCTTGTAATGCGGAAGTTGTAAACCTTTCACTACTTTTTTGGTATTGTAGAATGATCGGGTTGATGCGTGTATTTTATATAGACTTTCTAGTTCATTTATGTACGCATTTCTATGTCATTTAAGTGATATTATGTCACCATATGCCCCTATTTGGCTACTTTGTACTTTCATCACTATCTTGTAGGTACAAGCTGCATAGTAGCAGAAACCGAGCGAAAACAGTCCATTTTGCATGCATTTAGGAGAATGGAAGAAACGGAACAGAAGCTCTTGCATGGGAAGGCGTGAAACCGCTCGCAATCAAGTCCAAAGCCGTGTCCAACACTGCACGAGAGGCCAAAAGACCTCGATCGATTATATGTTTGGTCGATCGAGGAGCGTGGAAGAGAAAAGTTGCTCGATCGAGCTGTCCTGTGCTCGATCGAGTAAGTAGCTGCTGAAAAGTTGCTCGATCGAGTAGAATTGTTACTCGATCGAGTGATTTCCTAGAATAAAGTCCTCGATCGAGTAGAATTGTTACTCGATCGAGTAGAATCTATCATGGGCCTTAAGTCCGTAGCTTAATTAGGGTTTAGAGTCGTGTTTTGCACTATATAAGACTCTAATTGTCGTCAGTTTTGAGGGAGATTCAGAATCATTAGGATTCTGAACCCTTAGGGTTCGGAATTATTAGCTTTAATCTTCCTTAGTTATCTGAACTTTTAATCTTTGGTTTGCATTCGGGTTTATCGACGTGGAGTTGTTCTTTACGCCGGATTGCTAAGATTGTAAACTCCTTTCTTCTTTCTCTCTTTACTCTTAACCTTTAGTCTTAATTACTGTTTTCTCTTCTTAATTACTGCTTTATTATTGTCATGCTTGTTAATTGCGATTTTATTATGTCTATAGTCATATGTTTAATCGTCTTTGTTAGCATAGTTAATAATATGAGTAGCTAATTCTCTTGTATGTTGGGATGAGGAAAACTGTAGTAAAGGCATGTTAGGATAGATTAGTTTAGCTAGTCGTGAGAATCGATCTTTGCAATTTAATTGAGGTCTAGTTGAATGAGTGCACGCAGGAGACTAGGCTAGGTAGTTAACCCCGACCTGGATTGAGAGATTGGAAGGGAAGGCTTGCTTAGAATTGATAGGTGACTCCTAAGAGGACGAGAGTTAATTAGGAAAATCCCTAGGGCGGTTTGAGACCGAGAGGAGAAAACCATTGCCCTTCTCATTAAAAGATTGACTGACTTAGTTGACCCGTAGATGCCGATATTGCAGTGGACTGAATCCTAGCATATTTCTCTCTTCTGATTTACTTCGTTTTAATCTCTTTCTTTATTTCTCTTCCTTAATCTTATTTAGTTTAGTCAAAACCTTTTCAAACCCCCATAGATTGTTACTGGCAGAATTAGATTTCAGTTAATTAGTTTCCTCCCTGTGGAGATCGACCCTACTTCCGCTATCTTCTTAGTTAGTTGACTTAGGTTTTATTTTTGGTGTATAACGACCACATCAAATTTTGGCGCCGTTGCCGGGGAGGCAATTTAATTTCCTGTTATTTATTTCTGTCTCGTCTTAAGGAATTTCTAATTCCTTAAGACTGTTCTTATCTTTTCTCTCTAGTTGTGTATGCGCAGGTAGAGAAGGATAGATACGACTCTTCAGGAGGAAGACTTGAGTACTCCTGATTCCGTCTTCGACAGTTTTATTTTCATGGAAGATTCGACTGTTGAGACTACCGTGACAGCGAAGATGCCTAACATTGTTAGTCACTCCGAGCCCACCGTTGCACGTATACCCCAGGGATTGTGGAAAAAGAAGTCAGAAATTACCACAGCTGAGGGTACTTCCGTAAGTCAAAGGCCTGACGGTGGCCTTGTCACGGAACTATTTGGTTACTAGCCGGGTTTGCAACCCCGTGCAATTTGTAACAAACAATTTATCGCGTTTTCATTAGACAATTTATTTCTCTTGCTAGACTTTCTGTTGGTATTATTTTCTGGGCATCGGTTGGCATCGGTTTTGCAGGAGAAGAAGCGGAGAACAATTGCCCAAAGTCGAGGCTGTGCTATCAATCGAGTACTCGATCGAGTACTCGATCGAGTAAAGCGAACTACTCGATCGAGCAACCCTGACTGAAAAAGCTCTCGATCGAGTGGAATTTCTACTCGATCGAGCGGTAATGCCTGGAAAAGTTGATCGATCGAGTGGAATTTCTACTCGATCGACCCCCAGTTTGATGCTGGTTTGGGGAAGCCTTTGTTTTGTGAGTTCTTCTGTTTAGTTTTTCCATTCTTCATATATATTTCATTCCTTAGGAACATGTATTAGGTTGTTTTTTTTCCCTTTCCCGTATATGCTGTTGTGCTATAGCCAATGAGGACATTGTCTGTTTTGGTTTGGGGAAGTGTTTTACATCCTTTTGCGTCTGCATTTGCATTTGTATTGCATTCACGTTTACAATTCATGTTAATTAGAAATTTTTTGAAAAAATCAAAAATATCACGTTTATTTTTGCATATAGTCGAGTCGGATTGGAGTCTTGTTCATGATGAAATTGCACTACAAGTTTATTTTTTGCTATTTTTTGCACCTTTCTTGAGTTATTTAGTAAAATCGAAATAGTGAACTATGAATTTTGTCTTGGAATTTAAATTTGATTATTAGACTTGACTCAACTTTTTGGCAAACTACTTATATATTCTGAGATTTTAGAGCCTATAACTGGTGTCATCCATGACCAGTTCATCTAGGAATGAGAGTAGTTACTCCCCACACCTCGTGTCATTTGCTTGTATATGAATTTTGATTTCTTATTGCCTGCACGCATTGGGTTTGTGGTCGGTATTACGTGTTTTGAGAATATTTGCATCTCCCTTTTCCTCATTTTACCCCATTAACTCCACATAAAGCCATATCTGTCTGTTGCCCTTAACTACATCCTAAATTAAGCCTACCTTTGCTGAGCTAGTTTAGTAGTCGAGGTATTTTATGTCATTGCGTCAGTTTTGGCTCGTTTTCATTGATTGGAGTGGGTATTTGCGAGAAAAAGAAGAGAAGTGTTGATTGTGAGTCGATCGAGTACTTTGTTTAGCTCGATCGGGCAGAGTTTGTGTTTTTGTGCCTCGATCGAGTGATTTATTATGCTCGATCGAGAGGTTTTTCCTCAGTCAGCCAAGAAAGAAAAAGAAAAGAAAATGGAAAAAAAATGAAAATATATATTGAAAAAATAGTTGGCTGAAGTTTTGTTGTTTACACCTCCTGTGCTTATCATTATTTTGTTGAGGTGTTATTTTGGATTTGTTAAGGCATCGAGCTTAATTTTTGATTGTTGGAAGATGGAACGAGTTCTATTGCGGTTTTGTTAGGAACTAGCTTGGCTATTTACCCTCACATTTCCATTATTTGTTTTGCCCTTCTTACCAATTAGCCTCACATATCCATATTTTTGCAAATGTTCGGCACGTGATTGTCCTTGAACGGTGGTTATGCGTGTGTACGGTGCTTGAATCATCTTTCATGTTAGTTAGCAATGCATGTTGTGTCGGTCGTAGTCTAGGTGAGTGACTATTTTTTCTTCTCTCTTTCTTATACATATTTACTTACCATTTGCTTGTTGAGAGAAGAGTGACCCGTGAGAGTCCGAATTTGATTGAGTCTTGCAAGGTCGAAAGTCTAATTTATTTCCAAGATTGTATAAATTCGTTCACTTTCGTATTAAGCTTTGTAGTGATTGATCGAGTGCATTAAACTGTTTAATATTGACTTGTAGTTAGCTCTGAGACTTACTCCATTCCCCTAGGTTTATTTAGTTCCATATAGCTGCATTTAGTTTGCTTGAGGACAAGCAAAGGTTTAGTTTGGGGAAGTTTGATGCGTGTATTTTATATAGACTTTCTAGTTCATTTATGTACGCATTTCTATGTCATTTAAGTGATATTATGTCACCATATGCCCCTATTTGGCTACTTTGTACTTTCATCACTATCTTGTAGGTACAAGCTGCATAGTAGCAGAAACCGAGCGAAAACAGTCCATTTTGCATGCATTTAGGAGAATGGAAGAAACGGAACAGAAGCTCTTGCATGGGAAGGCGTGAAACCGCTCGCAATCAAGTCCAAAGCCGTGTCCAACACTGCACGAGAGGCCAAAAGACCTCGATCGATTATATGTTTGGTCGATCGAGGAGCGTGGAAGAGAAAAGTTGCTCGATCGAGCTGTCCTGTGCTCGATCGAGTAAGTAGCTGCTGAAAAGTTGCTCGATCGAGTAGAATTGTTACTCGATCGAGTGATTTCCTCCAATAAAGTCCTCGATCGAGTAGAATTGTTACTCGATCGAGTAGAATCTATCATGGGCCTTAAGTCCGTAGCTTAATTAGGGTTTAAGAGTCGTGTTTAGCATTATATAAACTCTTATTTGTCGTCAGTTTTGATGATTCGGAGGCAGAATCATTAGGATTCTGAACCCTTAGGGTTCGGAATTATTAGCTTTAATCTTCCTTTAGTTTTCTAAACTTTATCTTTGGTTTGCATTCGGGTTTATCGACGTAGGATTTGTTCTTTACGCCGGATTGCTAAGATTGTAAACTCCTTTCTTCTTTCTCTCTTTACTCTTAACCTTTAGTCTTAATTACTGTTTACTCTTCTTAATTACTGCTTTATTATTATCATGCTTGTTAATTGCGATTTTATTATGTCTATCGTCATATGTTTAATCGTCTTAGTTAGCATCGTTAATAATATGAGTAGCTAATTCTCTTGTATGTTGGGATGAGGGAAACTGTAGTAAAGGCATGTTAGGATAGATTAGTTTAGCTAGTCGTGAGAATCGATCTTTGCAATTTAATTGAGGTTTAGTCGAATGAGTGCACGCAGGAGACTAGACTAGGTAGTTACCCCCGACCTGGATCGAGAGATTGGAAGGGAAGGCTTGCTTAGAATTGATAGGTGACTCCTAAGAGGACGAGAGTTAATTAGGAAAATCCCTAGGGCGGTTTGAGACCGAGAGGAGAAAACCATTGCTCTTCTCATTAAAAGATTGACTGACTTAGTTGACCCGTAGATGCCGATACTTCAGTAGACCGAATCCTAGCATATTCTCTCTTTATCTGATTTAGTCGTAT
Organism: Heliosperma pusillum; assembly: GCA_022085475.1. NCBI lineage: Eukaryota > Viridiplantae > Streptophyta > Magnoliopsida > Caryophyllales > Caryophyllaceae > Heliosperma > Heliosperma pusillum. The sequence continues at coordinate 3,915 of JAIUZE010012204.1, read as the reverse complement.
TAATTGCTTCCTTTATTTTCTCTTCCTTTAATCTCATTTAGTTTAGTTAAAACCTTTTCAAACCCCCAGATTGTTACTGACAGATTTAAATTACAGTTAGTTAGTTTCCTCCCTGTGGAGATCGACCCTACTTCCGCTATCTTCTTAGTTAGTTGACTTAGGTTTTATTTTTGGTGTATAACGACCACATCACGGGTCATGACATTATTACCGGGGATAACATCCTCAATCAAAGAAGCAATGCCATCAACACAATTAAATGGCAAATTTTACTCACATTTCAAAGTTACTATCCTAGAGGCGGCTTCTAACAATGACATTTTGCTCCCTTCATATAATGGTTTTTCACTCGCCTTTAACATATCAAAAAAGGCTTTTGCTTGTGGGTTTGGTTCTTCTTCATTCATTGGTATATGATCATTTTATTGAAAATATTAGACTCAAAAGCATCAACTACCATATCTCTATATGGGTTCTCATTTTATGGTATTTGAGATTGTTCGGGAAGTGAAAAATAAGAATCTCCATGAGAAATCCAATTGTAGTAGTTTGGACAAAACCCGTTTGTATAAAGATGTTCTTGAACCTCAATGTCATGTAGATATTTCATGTTTTCGCATTTAATACAAGGACACCTAAGTTTGTTAACTACTAAATCATACTCTTGTTGTTTAGCAAATTCAATAAACTCGGCAACCCCCTTTATAAATCTAGCGGTAGGACGTCTTTTCTTATCAAGTCTTTCTTCGTACATCCATGTACGCTCCAATCTCTTCTTTTTAATATAAACATTAACCAACACAACAAGTACAAAAAATACTAACACTAATCAAAATCCCAAATATTAACAGCACAAACACAAATAATCATATTTATCAAAACCTTAATACAAAATACACTAACACAAATCAAAATTATCAATACTAACAAAATAATACTAATAACACTAATATTATTAACATACTAAAACTAATCAAACAACACTAACCAAAACCCCTATACTACCAACACTAACACAAATCATGAAAATTATCAAAACCCCATTACTAACAACACTAACACAAATCAAAATTAACAATACTAACAAAATTAATACTAACAACACTAATAATATCAACAACACTACCACTAATCAAACTCCAATACTAACAACACTAATAAAAATTCTAATTACTAACACTAATTCAAACTTCACCAAATTCTAACTAAATAACATCTAAAAACCTAATAAACATCACAAATATTTAAAATAAATCTATCAAATCATCAAAAACTAATGAAAATCATAAATTAAACAATTAACTTAACATTAATTTAAGAAATTGAAATTAAAACTATAAATATACCTTCACAAACTAAAAGAAAATGAGGTGGTTGACGGAGTAGTGGTCGGAGCGTGGTGTCGGAGTACAGTGGTGGTGGTGTCGGAGCAAGGGGTTATATCGCCAAAAATGGGTTTTTTTTTTTCAGATTTGGTGAAATAGGGAAGAAGGGGAAAGTCGAGGATTCTGGACTATAATAGGTATTTGGCGACCGAAAATGGCGACTACCTTGTTTGGCGACTGAAAACGGTCGCCAAATTATGTTTAAGTCGCCAGATTGGCGACGGCGACGGATAGTGGTCGCCTGAGGTTTTCTATAAAAAAATGTTGGAATCGCTTTAGTCGCTAAATTAGCGACTACATTCAGTCGCCAGATTACTTATTCAGTCGCCAATTTGGCGACTATTTAAAGCGGTCGCCTTATTACGGTCGCCTGAAACAAGAATTCTTACAGTGTATGCGAGGTGCTTAATTCAGCTCGCAGACGCGCGCGCGTGCCTGGATCCGGATCCGTGATCCGGGATTTCGGATTTGGCAATCGCCTGCGGCGGGCTATGCCCACCTTTTTGGGTCGGTTCCGAGTTCTTGTGTTGTCCAGGTTCATTCGTTTTATGTTGACAGAGTCAGTCAACATAACTGTTAGTGGGAGAAAGTCTGACTCCCACTTTCTCGAGTTGTTGGCTGATTTTCAGGAGCAGTTTCTGCCTCCTGTACTAGCTCTTATTTTGCTATAAATACATGCTCTCTCTGCCTCATAAACACACAACACAACTACTCTCTTCCTCCTTCTTCTGTCTACATACTTTTATGGGTAAAGTAATAAAATTGTTCTAGGTCTGCCAGTCTCGAGTGGGCGAGTCTGAAAGGCGACAGTAGTGTAATTCTTGGGGAACTACCGCTCATCTGTTGATCGCCACCACGGTCGTACCGGAAAATATTTTTCAAGGCAATGGCTCCTTTCCACGTCACTACTCCCGCCGGTATTTCTGTTCTAGTATTTCTAACGGAAAATTGAATGGAATAAAAGGATGAGTCCCTTAACGGAAAATTTTCATAGTTTAAGTCCTTAACGGAAAAAATTATATAGTTTAGGTCCTTATCTTCCCCTTAACTCGGGGGATAAGTGAGTTTTTTCCAGCCAATAGCTTTTATATTAAGGGGAGATGTTTAAAAATTTTATGCAAGTTATTTTTATAATCATTATGGTCCAATAAAAGTTGTGGATGAAAATAATGTGTTTAAATTTTTTTCTAAATTGATTATTTTTGTTTTTGCAATTGATTCATCTTATTTTATGCACAAGGATAATAAAAGATATAAAGCTCCTTACAAAGCAATAACATAGAGCTCCTTACAAAGCTCTTAAAAACTTTGCCATTATGTTCCTTCCAAATTTGATTTTTGGGTCATGTCCTACATACGATTTATGTTTTATGTTTTGGTGATGACAAATGTAACCTAATTGTTATATAAGTTTGCACATAATTATTTGTTTAGTCTTTATAGATTAACGAAATTACAAATTGCAAACATAATGATTTGATGATACGGTGTGGGTTTGTGATAAAGATGATGGAAGAAACTTACGACTAAAGAATTTTCAAGAAAGATTAGCCATGTAGTTAGTTCGTCTCTCTTTTACGATATTTAATAATTGTTTTGAGCTCCTCTCAAGGTATAGTTGTAACTAAAACTTTATACACTCATAATCTATGTTAACATTAACATGTAGTGAATACGTAACACGATATTTTCCAAAAGAAAATTTATTTCATATTTCACAAGCTAATTTGTATTTTATATAATAACATTATTTTTTTTCAAATAATTAAAACGTTTTCTATCATGAGTCAAAGTTGTATTTAAATATGAGATAAGATAACTATTTTATAAGTTAATCTGAATGTTTAACAACTAATGAGTTGTAACAGTATGTGATTAACTTGGATGATAGTGATGTAAAATTCACTCGTTTTTTTGTCTTGAACAGTTCAGGAAACTGTTTGCTTGTTTTTAGTAAAGTTGCAGCGGAAATTAACGTGTTTTTGTGGTTTCTATATGTGTATGAAAAAATATATAAAGGATATGACGTGCTCTAACTCTCCTCCTCGCAAGGAACTCGGTTTAGCCACGAATAATACTCAACCTCGCAAGGAAGAATATGGATTAACTCACTCTCGCAAGAACGAATTAATTTGATCTTTATAACTCGCAAGCTATGAAGAACACACAAGTAATCTTGTATTAAACTCTCAAATTATATGAATAATTCTAATTAATTACATAGCTTGGTATTTATACTACTAGTACTTACCTTAAACTAGCTAGATAAAAATTAGGAAATAGTGTGAACACTACCTTATTAGTAAATAGTATGAACACTATCACACTACTCTATTCAAACTAGAAACTTAGGAAAAAAAACATCACAAAATACCAGCCATGGAAACCGTGTTGGTTGACCATGAGCCGTGGAATCCGTGTCCTAGTCCGTCTTTTATATCACCCGTGTAAGAGTTGGACAACTCAACTTAAACTGACCATATCTCCTTCATTACTTAACCAAATAACGCGTGTGATCACTTGTTGGAAA
>JAIUZE010012203.1:0-27598 GCA_022085475.1 Heliosperma pusillum | reverse complement strand
ATGGATTCCCTCCTCCTAACCATGATGCAGGTACTCCTACTCACTATGCTCCCGGTCCGGATTTTTGTGGTTCAAAATTATGGAGTTGAAGCATTTCATGGAGGCTATGGTGGCAGGTGTGTTGGTGGCTATAGTAGCTATGGAGAGGGGCTTGGAAGTGGGCAAAATATTGGTGAATATGTCACTCCTCTCCAAAGTGATGAGCCTAGTGGAAGTGGTGATACATCGGGAGGTGGTCGTGGTAAGAAGAAAGGTAGGAAAGGTTTCAACTTTTGGCCCTTTACTTGATTGATGAATGAAGATATCCCCCGTATACATACTAGCTCGGGGGGAGGCTAGCTAGTCTAGTAAGTTCTATTTGCTTTGCACTTTAGTTTTATTTTTCCCACTCCCCATTAAATATAAACCTCTTGTCTTCCCTGTTTTGTGCTTTGAACCGTTTTTACGGTTAGCTTGGATGTTTTACATGTTGGCACATTGAGGACAATGTTGTGTTTAGCTTGGGGGGGGGGGGGGGGGGGGGGGGATTATTGGGGGGGGGGGGGGGGGGGATTGCATTTGCATTTTACTTAATAGTTGCATTTAGTTAGGAAATTTGTGAAACTTTGAAAATTTTGTGCTAAATTTGTGCTTCACATTCTTGGCTTGCCTACTTTGGTCATGGTTTACATAGTTGTGCCCCTTTGTATGTCCCAATTTTAGCTTAATAGCTAATGATTCTCTATTATTTGACGGGATAACTGCATTCATGGGGATGTCTTGACATTGTAGGTGGAAGATTGTAACGCCCCTTAAAACAGACAGGTAGCTCAAAATAGCTCTTTATATTAATAATAGACAGCAGAGGATTTACAGGGCGTCACCGCCGTATTTTCCCTCCGAAAAATACAAGGCTTATACAATAAAATAAATACACATATATAACTAAAATTACAAACTCTATTTATTTAATTAAACATCTTATAAGTCTCGTCTTCAATATGGAGTTTCTCACTTTTGACCCCCTCTGATACTTGTACCTGAAAAATATATAAAAATAACGGGATCAGCCAACCACAGGCTGAGTATGACTCTGGTTGCCTCCACCGGCCTTATTCCTCATTATTCATTTTTCCTTATTCCTCATTAATATCACGTCACCGAGTACAATAAATGACCCGAGTATAATAACTTACCTACATACAATATTCTCTATCACAAACCAGTCATGTCTCCAATCATTATATCATTTCTTATTTTCATCGCACGTATTCATATCACATTAATGTCGGTCTACCATTACCGAACAAGAGACATTACGTCTTCCTTGATTCATGAAGAATTGTCCATATTATGCCAGAGTACTACTGGACACCAGTACGTCATCCAAATATTATATCATTTATCACTTCAATACCAACAAGATAGATATATATAAACATATATTCACAGCACACTAAAATCGGTATACCATTAATGTATGAGAGACATTACTTTTCACATGGAGCCAAGCCCCTGGAGCCAACGCTCCTTTAATTTATATGGGGCCAACGCCCCTGGAGCCAACGCTCATTTACTTCATATGGAGCCAACGCCCCTGGAGCCAACGCTCCTTTACTTTATATGGAGCCAACGCCTCCACTGTGTACACAGTTTTGGTTTTCTTAATAATGTCATCTCAAACCAATAATCGTATTCCGAATGCTACAATTGGCCAATCGTACATTATAACGTATGTACCATCATCACAGTCATATTTTCATAAGACGACAATTAATATAACATTTGATCAGCATAACAATAATTTAACATTCTAACGTCAATAATACTATCCAATAATCACTACGGTTACATTATTAACTTATAGTAAAGAGTTAATTAATTCTACCATTAACGGTCTGAAAACGTGTCTCGTTATATAAGCGTCACGCTAGTAGTTTTACTCATATATATTCATACACACTCAACCCACTTATTAATTACTTTCAAGTATTCCTATAAATGCTGGTGAAGTGATGAGAATTTTATAGCCGTCCCTATAATCTCCTTGACTAATTTGGTAATGGCCTACATAATAGGTTTAGCATAGAAGACTTATTATGCTTTCTATTTCTTGTTTTGTTTTCAAGATTAGACTTAACTAAAGGGTAAGTAAACTCTATTCTATTATTCTTAAAGTTTTACTAGTTACTAGCCATATCCTTATGATTAATTTTACTTCAATTAAGGCAATATGAACCGCTCTGTTATATCTCATTTAAAATATTTAAAAACATAGATTAGTAAGCCTTATGGCGAATAGTCCTAAATTTATACGAACTTCATAACGACAACGCTATAAGATCTACTGTTCATATGTTAAAATAACTATTGAGATTTCATTTTATTTCGACTAGACGGTAAAGTAACTAATTTTATTGACTAAGGGTCTCGAAACTATACGAGAATTATAACGGTTCTAATAAAAAACTTACGGTCACAATAATATGAGCAACTTCTTATACTATCCTCCTATTCATTTACGTAATAAGACGATAACGACAAAGGGTCCCGGAATCATACTAGTATTATAACGGATCTTATATAAAACTTACAAATAAAATAATATAAACAATTACTTAAATCGACGAAGGGTCCCGAAATCATACCTATATGAAGTAGTAGCTAGGCGTAGTATAGGAAATATATGTGTGTAGTGTATTGTGCGACTCCCTCGCTTTTCTTTCTCATTTGTTTCCATGCTACTAACATATGTAAGGTGCTCTTGCTATTGAGGGTTTTAATTTTATTTATTTATTTTAAAGCTTAGTGATGGTGCATTTATACTACACTATGTCGGTTAGTTTATTTCTAAGATAAGCTTGATTATAATGTTATACTTATCTATTTTCAAATGGATAACAGCAAATCAAATTCTTTTGTTCATCCTACAAATATCTTGCCTCTTACTTAACCATTAAGTAATATTATTTAGTTGTACCTGTTATTTATACTATTATTATTTAATAAAATAATAAAACTTTTCGAGATATTACAAAGATGGAAATTGAACTTAATAAGCTTGATCTTGACTTTTGACAAGCCAGAAATTGGTAAGGTAGAGCCTCCTTAGACTGATGCATCCATATTCGGTCTCTCTTAGGTGAGTGTAAGTCTCCTTATGGTTTGTGCCACATCAATAACGCACAAATATGGTTTTGATTTCATTTCTTTATAAGCATGCATTCATTTGTTAGCATTTTGGAGCCATTCACATGATTAAATTTGCCTTTTTGAACCCGTTTACAAAAATCTATCCTTAGCTACATACAAAAACTGCCTACCTTGTTGAGCTAGTAGCTTTGATTAATTGTGTTTGGGTGCTCATTTAGGATTTGTTCTATTTTGAAATATCATTGTGAGCTTGGTATTAATGCTTTGAGATGCAAACGAAAGAAAAAATGATGGAAATGAAAAAAAAAGATGAGAAAAAAAAGAGAAAAAGAAAAAGAAAATAAGAAAAAAGCATGAAATGAAAAAAAAAGAAGCATATCTTGTATGTTTAAAAAAAAAGAAGATGATTGAAGAAGCTCTCGTGTTTTATTCATATATTTTGGAGAGTTTTCTTGAGAATTGTATTGGAAATTTTGGGATAGTTTTGGGATTGAACATCCTTACATATGGTTGTTGCTAGCTTGACTTAGCTCCACATACCATAAATCATTTGTTCCCCTTTCTTACCCATTTCTTATTAACCTTCTTAGCTATGACTTCCTTTTCATGCTTTCATTTGAATGTTTTTGTCTTATAGTTTTGAAATTCTTACCATATTAGATTGCGGGCACACTCTCATGAGTCGAGGATAGGTGAGTGCTACTCATAAAAATCCTTTCACATTTAAACGAGTTTGAGTGAATCGTGAGAGTCCATAAGTCAAAAGATCATGCAAGAGCCGAAAAGTTTATTTGAAGTCTTTCATGCTACGCCGCCATGTAAATCTCATCCATGTTTATTGCATTATCCTTATGCCCATGTTGTTTCGGGATTTGAGTAATTATGCTTGATAGTTTAAAGTTGGATATTGAAATTGTGGGGATTTGGTTGTTTCTCTCTCTTGTCTTGGTCTTATGTCCTTTTCATTATTCATTTTTCCTTATTCCTCATTAATATCACGTCACCGAGTACAATAAATTACCCGAGTATAATAACTTACCGACATACAATATTCTCTGTCACAAACCAGTCATGTCTCCAATCATTATATCATTTCTTATTTTCATCGCACGTATTCATATCACATTAATGTCGGTCTACCATTACCGAACAAGAGACATTACGTCTTCCTTGATTCATGAAGAATTGTCCATATTATGCCAGAGTACTACTGGACACCAGTACGTCATCCAAACATTATATCATTTATCACTTCAATACCAACAAGATAGATATATATAAACATATATTCACAGCACACTAACATCGGTATACCATTAATGTATGAGAGACATTACTTTTCACTTGGAGCCAAGCCCCTGGAGCCAACGCTCCTTTAATTCATATGAGGCCAACGCCCCTGGAGCCAACGCTCATTTACTTCATATGGAGCCAACGCCCCTGGAGCCAACGCCCCTGGAGCCAACGCTCCTTTACTTTATATAGAGCCAACGCCCCCACTGTGTACACAATTTTGGTTTTCTTAATAATGTCATCTCAAACCAATAATCGTATTCCGAATGCTACAATTGGCCAATCGTACATTATAACGTATGTACCATCATCACAGTCATATTTTCATAAGACGACAATTAATATAACATTTGATCAGCATAACAATAATTTAACATTCTAACGTCAATAATACTATCCAATAATCACTACGGTTACATTATTAACTTATAGTAAAGAGTTAATTAATTCTACCATTAACGGTCTGAAAACGTGTCTCGTTATATAAGCGTCACGCTAGTAGTTTTACTCATATATATTCATACACACTCAACCCACTTATTAATTAATTTCAAGTATTCCTATAAATGGTGAAGTGATGAGAATTTTATAGCCGTCCCTATAATCTCCTTGACTAATTTGGTAATGGCCTACATAATAGGTTTAGCATAGAAGACTTATTATGCTTTCTATTTTCATTTTGTTTTCAAGATTAGACTTAACTAAAGGGTAAGTAAACTCTATTCTATTATTCTTAAAGTTTTACTAGTTACTAGCCATATCTTTATGATTAATTTTACTTCAATTAAGGCAATATGAACCGCTCTGTTATATCTCATTTAAAATATTTAAAAACATAGATTAGTAAGCCTTATGGCGAATAGTCCTAAATTTATACGAACTTCATAACGGCAACGTTATAAGATCTACTGTTCATATGTTAAAATAACTATTGAGATTTCATTTTATTTCGACTAGACGGTAAAGTAACTAATTTTATTGACTAAGGGTCTCGAAACTATACGAGAATTATAACGGTTCTAATACAAAACTTACGGTCACAATAATATGAGCAACTTCTTATACTATCCTCCTATTCATTTATGTAATAAGACGATAACGACAAAGGGTCCCGGAATCATACTAGTATTATAACGGATCTTATATAAAACTTACAAATAAAATAATATAAACAATTACTTATATCGACGAAGGGTCCCGAAATCATACCTATATGAAGTAGTAGCTAGGCGTAGTATAGGAAATATATGTGTATAGTGTATTGTGCGACTCCCTCGCTTTTCTTTCTCATTTTTTTCCATGCTACTACCATATGTAAGGTGCTCTTGCTATTGAGGGTTTTAATTTTATTTATTTATTTCAAAGCTTAGTGATGATGCATTTATACTACACTATGTCGGTTAGTTTATTTCTAAGATAAGCTTGATTCTAATGTTATACTTATCTATTTTCAAATGGATAACAGCAAATCAAATTCTTTTGTTCATCCTACAAATATCTTGCCTCTTACTTAACCATTAAGTAATATTATTTGGTTGTACCTGTTATTTATACTATTATTATTTAATAAAATAATAAAACTTTTCGAGATATTACATTCTACCCTCCTTAAAATAAGTTTCGTCCCGAAACTTGTAAATAGAAAATGGAAAGTTAAAACATCGTTCTCACAACTCAAGTAAGCTATAAGAATCCAATTTAACAAAAGTCTTTTGAGCACATCTATAAAATGGGTAAAAGTCTTATATAATGGAACACAGGAATTCCTGTCGCGAACAAGAATTCGAGTAATCCAATACAAAGACGAATTCAAATCATGCATTAGTATGTAGGTCCTTAACTTGTTGTTAGACGTCTCCAATAACAAGTCCTAAGATCCCACGACCGACCAACGCCAAACTAAAATTGAAAAGTTCATTTTTCAAATTCCTTATAAAGATCAATTGTTTTTTTCAAAGTACAACATAAAACTTCAAAATTTCCAAACACCACACTTGAACTAATTAGAAACCTTCGTGATACGAGAAACAGTTTGAATAACAAAATTTCAAATTGCCGAGATAGTATCAACTTAACAGGGAATAGGACCATGAGTTGAAATTCTAAAGTTAAAATATCCTAAATAGGACTATGTAAGACCGTACAGATAATTGGATTAATTTAAAAAGAAGACTGTAAGCTCACACGGCTGCATCCTATCACCAAAAGCATCCATCCTGTGATTAAGTGGCACAAAAACTCCTTTATATTCACAAAGCCATCTCAATTTTTATATATTTTCCTTTTTGTGTAGCAATAATAGTTATAACTTGAAATACTACAATATAGAATATAAGCTCGTAAACAAATTTCCGTAATTATTATTTCTTCTAAGCATCACCAATGACATACGTTCAAAGTCTTTTTTTTTTTTTTTCGTTTTTTTTTTGTTTATGGAAAACACAATGTTCTAATTTGAGGTCACTTATTTCATATAATTCTTTAATAAATGTCTACGAAAACAAAATTCAGTCTAAGTCAATATGATTAATAAAAACACTAACTGTAATCAACATAGTACTTCAATTTTATACCTAATTAATAAGTACACATCCTCAATGCAATAATATTTATCTCATATATATTCTTTCACTTTGGTAACACATATAAATAATATTAAGTCCAACCCATTTACATACGGCTTTTTCGGTCATACCAAGGTTTAATTTGGCATATACAATATACTTAATAACAATGAAGATTCTTAGTATAAAATCTTTGTCGAATTTTTACCATTTCACAGGAAGTCGAATTTGACATCTCTTAAATTGCCTTTAAATAATATTTCAATATAACGATTAATTTAGAAAGTGTTTTTAACGTAGCTACCTAAAAGGTATAACTTTTCGTCTATGAGAATTCTTCTTTTAACATTTTCTTACATTGAAATTTGCATTAGTTAATAATTATATTCTGATTTTTTTTACATTATTCACATTCTAATTATTCTTTATTTCGATTAACAAGTGTTGATATCTTATTCTTACAGTAAATTAATTACAAATTCCATTATTAAAATATTATGCACAATGTAATAGTTTATATTTTCCACTTAAATTAAATCACTAATATTATTTTTTTTTTCCCATAATGAAATTTCTTACATTTACAAGTTTCCCAAAATAGTTCTAATTCTAGTTATCTTTTGATTCCTACAACTATACAATTCATACCCTTTTGTCCTTACTGTAGTATCCGGTGTAACATTACTCATCACAACTAGTTATCTGATCACAATACTAAGCTATATATACATACCAACATTTATAACTAACATGATTAAACATTCCATTCATCATCCCACTATCATGAATATCAAATTCACTTCTTCTATTAAATACATATGATGATCATAAAATTTATTCTAACCTAGATTTAAAATTACTTCTTCTTCCCAATTATAAATGTATGTTTATTTTAATGATTTCCAAGATTTGAATTTGAGAAATTATTATTAACATAAGTTAATGTTTAGGTTTGATTACATGAACTTGTCACTTGTCCGTACAAATTTTTCTTATTAACCAGTTTTAAATAATTACACTAGCCAAAAGTTACTTATACTTTCCATCCATCCAACCCTAACAGTTTCACATACAATTAAATATACTACACCAGACAACCAATTACTACACCCGTTCAGATGTGTCCTTATCCTCTCGGGGTCTCTTCTTGATGAGTTATTCACCACCCAATGGTGCGAACATAACACACTCTTTACCTTTTGCAGTCTCCTTTCATTTCCGACCTGGTGGTGAATCTGTCACGATGATCCCCTTTTCCCACTCGCCACTCTCAAGATCCCACTCCTCCATACTTGTCACCTCTTTGAAATATATACTTGCCCAATCATTATCTTACTAATACAAATACATGATTCTATGTGAATATTATAGATGAATCATTATTATTTTCTTTAATTTTTTTTTATGCCAACTTACTGATTTTATTTGGTCCCAATGTACGTAAATCTAAAACCATCCCATTGTCAGCTTAACCATATATTAACTAGTCTACACAAAGTTATCATATATGAACAAAAAAAACATAGCTTTTGTTATATCTAAACTCAAATCAACACCTGCTTTCGCTTAATAAATAATTCATGTCAATTGTACGTATTACATTCCACAAGTGTTATGTAATTTCATCCCAAAACGACTAAGATCCTTAGTAAATCAAATGTATTCATTCACTCCGAGTATAGTTATATGAATTTCAAGGCATTTATACAAATCCATGCCACTAACATATTACTTTGTTTTGCTACAACATAAGAAATAATTTATCGGTCTATGAAAGAATTAGCTTCTTTTTTTTTCTCAGTTATATTTGGCACTTTCCCGCATGGTGCCACATAATTTCATCGTTAGCTTATTTTCATATTCACATCAGCTTGGTCTTCCTTAAAGTTTCTATATTTACACTAACGTAGCTTACTTTACTTACCAACGTTTCCATATGCGCTTATCAAAATTCAAAAGATCATACACATAATATGCTTCAGTGTAAGGACAAGGCATATATAATATAACTTCTAGTATAAAACTAAGGCCCTGTCGTATCTAATCTACCCATAATTATAAATCTACCCAACTCTCATTAAATTCATATTTTTATTTAATATTTATTTATATTTTAACTAACCCTAAAATCTTTCCCCATTAGACGTATGGTCGAAGGCTCAATACGCGGTTGAAGGGTTGCTCTGATACCAATCTGTAACGCCCCCGAAAACAGACAGATAGCTCAAAATAGCTCTTTATATTAATAATAGACAGCAGCGGAATTACAGGGCTTCACCGCCGTATTTTTCCTCCGGAAAATACAAGGCTTATACAATAAAATAAATACACTTATATAACTAAAACTAAAAACTCTATTTATTTAATTAAACATCTTATAAGTCTCGTCTTCTATATGGAGTTTCTCACTCTTGACCCTCTCTGATACTTGTACCTGAAAAATATATAAAAATAACGGGATCAGCCAACCACAGGTGATAAGTGATATTTTGTACTGATTTATCCCCCGTTTTAGCTCGATTTCTATACGATTTATGCACTTTGTTAAGTGATTAACGAGCTAATATTGCTATTCTAGTTGTTTTGCGTGTTTTGACTCGTTTTATAGGAAATGAAGCGGTTTTGCTATATTTTCCTACTTTATGGAGCAAAGGCACTAGGATACGAGTTTTCAAGGAATTGATGATAGCCAGTTCACGATTTGATTATGATTCCGCTACATCCTTCCTCGAATGGACTCAATTTGGATTTTGGCTTTGAACTTTAAAAGGAAATATCAACCCAAGTCAAGAGAAGATCAGCCCAAGCCCAATTCCGTATTGCATTGACCAAGACCAAGGCATAGGATTCCGTGCCTAAGATGAAAAGACGGAAAATCCATCTTACACATATACCCGATCGGATTGCCGTTTACCCGATCGGGTATCTCTGCAAGTGGACGTTACTAAGCTCTTCTTCAACCGAGCTTAAATGTGTGCATTATTGCTTTGACTAGGGTATGAATTTGGACGAGGGATCAGCAGCCATGCAGCCCTATAAAAGCCAATGATCATCACACACAATTATCATCTCATATCTTATATATCTTAGCATCTTTTTACTTTCATACAATAACACATTTCATAGTTTATTTCTTCCTTACAAGTTTTAGAATATAGTTTATTTCTTAGCTTTTCTCTAGTGTTTTCATAGCTTTTGTTATTGGATATTTGTTCTTTACTTTCGTTCTTATATATTCATATTCCAACTACGGTAATTCTCTAACCTTGATTTACTTATGCAATTTTAATCATCATGAATTATAATCTCACTAGTATCATTTTCATAATATTGTTGTTGTTATGAAATCAATCTAAAATTAATCTAGTTAAAACCAGAATATTGTTTAGCATGTCACATTATAGTTGACCTAATCATATAATCCTAAAAATTGTCATTAGAATCATTATTAATATAATCACCATAATCACTTTAGTATTTATATTTCATAGTCTAATTTCATACATCTTCTTCTTATTAATTTACTTAATCATATAATCACATAAATTAGAGTAATTCTAATATTGTAAAATTACCATTGTGTAAATAAAATAAATAAGGTTGTAATATTGAAATGATTTACGAGTTAAATGAATTAAAAGAAGAGTAGATACCATTTGAACCATCTAGTTGTTTCTTCCTTTGGTTGTGTCAAATTCTATAACTATGTTTAGTGGCCATAAACAATTGTTTGTATTAGTCAATTTCTATCTTTATAACAAGAGTTGGGATGGGAATTAGGACTGCCAATAGGGGTTTAGTGACCTAACCATGCTGAAAGGACGTTAGGACCCACTAAAAGGTCGGTACGAATCCGAAAGGAATATACCGCTACAAGGCCTAGACAATCATAGTAATTCTAATGTTGGTATCAATGAAACTTTTAATTAGTTTTACATGTATTTCTCTTTCACTATATCAATTTGATTAAATAGTTTATCTTACCGTATTAGATAGTTTATTTTGTTGTTATTTAGTTAGTTTACTTTATCGTCTTTCTATTTTTGTTCTTAGATAGTTTACTTTATTATTATTATCTAGTTCATTAGTTTATTTAGATAGGCTTTCAATATTGTCATTTAAATATCGTCTTTAGTTAGAATTTTGTTGTTGTTATTCGGATCAGAGGGTTTCCCCGATCGGGTACGTGACAACCTGATCGGGTAAGTCTTCTGTTCTGAGTCTTTCATTTGCAATTTACATATTTGTCATTTACATATCGTCATTTATATACTTGTCATTTTATTTTATGTTAAAAGTTTAGATAACCACCTCAAATGACTCAAACTTAAATGAAAATCAATCCATAGCAATTCATAGTTAACACGTACTCCCTGAGGATCGACACCCTACTTCCCTAATTACATTCCTTATGTTGTTAGCCTAAGTGCGGGTAATTACTTTTGTATCGGGACCGCGACATAACCGATCAACAGGCTGAGTATGACTCTGGTTGCCTCCACCGGCCTTATGTCCTTTTCATTATTCATTTTTCCTTATTCCTCATTAATATCACGTCACCGAGTACAATAAATTACCCGAGTATAATAACTTACCGACATACAATATTCTCTGTCACAAACCAGTCATGTCTCCAATCATTATATCTGTGACACCCTCAAATTTGCGGAAAGAAAAAAATTTATTTAAATACATAAAAGATACGAATATACATAACGAAGGTGTCATAAAATAAAAAGAGTCATTACAAACCGAAATAATATTCTACAAAAGAAATCTACAAGACGGGAGACATATCTCCCGTATAAATACGGAAATAAAAGTGTACAATAATATACAAACTATGAACCGAATATAGGTCCAAGGTAAATACTTCGCTCGCTAGCTCGTCCATGTACCCCAAATATGCAACACCACCTGTTCGACCGCATTAAGTATAAACACGGAAGCCACAGTCAGTGGGGAGTAACTCCGAGTTCTCCCAGCCACGAAATGTCGAGTTTAATGAAACATGAATAACAGAAAAGCAATGTATATGGAAAATACAAAACTTAAACATATATGATATGCTTTTCATGTTATGAAACAGATAACTAACAAATAACCTAGCATGTGAAGGCTATCATGTGAAACCGATAATAAACTATAACTCGAGGTAGGGAAGCTGGTATGCTAGCTCAGAGGTTCCTCTCAGAAACATGGCCATGATACACTCAAACCCTAATCAACACGTAATCATGTGAATCAGTTAACAACCGGTAATCCAAACTCTATCAACCTTAGCCGGCTTGCATCTCACCTTCTAAGATTCATAGAATCATACAAACATGAAAGACTAATACTTCTACAAACAGGCATAAGTTCTTAGTACCGTCAATAGTCGACTTCTGTAACTCGAGGCTATACCACAAGGTAGGAAAACATCCTAGTCCTAGACTGATCAGACCTAGCGACAACAGCTATTCCATTCCCCGTCCCATGACATAACCGTCTATGAGAAACTCTACTAGGCGACCCCTAAGCAGAGATGGCTAGTACTTAAGCTGGCTCCCTTCCCAAAGCGGAACTCTTAGGATGCCATGCCCCGACTTGGGGATAATCCCCCCAGGCCCGGGACACAAAAGCTATTAACCATGAACTATATACTCGTTAAAGACAGTACGGGCCTATCGATGTCATGGTCCAAGCTACTCATTTAGAATTAGAATGGTCAAGACGCCATATACTCATAATTCTCTATGGGTACTTAGTCACCACGACACCAACCATATAATAAAACAGTCACGGAAAAACTTCCTATCATGTGACTAATTGCATATAAATCATAATCAAATATCATATCGCCTCATATCTACTAAGGCTAATTCAATAATTAAATACAACCTTACTAGAAGACAAATCCCCGACCCGAGTCCCGCGACGGGTCATCAGTCAAATCGGGGCTGACTAGATCTTAGTTTGACCAAACCCGTTGGATCAAACCGGCTAGAAGCAGAGTCTTTATCACATAGACATAAAATCAACATATTCATTACATGTTATTTTAATAATACTTCTAACATGTGAACTATTAGATTATAACAAAACCCCGTTTGACTTAACTAATATCCAATTAAACTACGATCTCGTCTTATAATTTCTAACATGTGAGAAATAATAATTTTATGGAAAACCTTTTTAATTTAAATATTTTACTTATTAACATTTCCCACTTGCTAAATATTACAGAACACGATAAAAATGACGATAACTCAAAAACCGTCACGAGTCCCAAGGTGGGACCCACGGGCTGAATTGGGCCGGACCCACATGGGCCTGTTTTGGGCCCCACGGCTGTTTTGGCTGAAAAATGGCAGATTTTTACAACTTTCATTTAAAACCGTTTCCTAAAAATTCCCGCGTGCTTTAACGTATTTAAAACCCGTCAAAACAACAACCAATCAATCAAACATCGACACAACCCAAAGACCAAAACCCGGACCCACCTTGACCAACCCAGACCGGGTCTGAACCGGCCTGGACCGGTCTGGTTTGGACCCGGTTCAGCCCCTTCCCCACGGTTCACCAACAAACACCACCAAACTCATTTCCAACTTGTTTTAATCATCAAACAACCATTTTAACATCCATCCTTACAAAAATCATTATTATTAAAAATCATCAAAATTTGTCAAGAACAATAAAACAACATAAAAAATCATAACTTAGTAAAACTCATTAAAATTCTTAAAGAACACTAAACTTGTTAAAATTTCATAAACAACATAAAAATCATAACTTAGTAAAAATCATTAAAATTCTTCAAGAACACTAAATCATCATAAAATTTCCTACAACTTAAAAAAATCATCAAGAACACTAAATCATCATAAAAATTTCCTACCACTTAAAAATCATCAAGAATCATAAAACATCATAAAATTCATACAATCATAAAATCATCAAGAATCATCAAACATCACAAAAATTCCATACAACATAAAAATCATAAAACAACATAATAATTACTACTTAACATATTACTAACTAAAAATCCCTAAATCATAAAAACATGAACCAAAAATAAAGATGAACCAAAATCCAAATAAATAAAACTAAAGGCTATATTACTAACTCAAATCCTAAATAACCATAACATGAACATAAACTAAAACCTATAAAAACAAAACTAAGGCTATGTGACATTAATTCGTCGAGTAAATCGGAATCGTTACCTTAGCTAGCCAAAATCACTTAGCACAAAAATAATAAGAAGTAATAATTAAGAAACCCTTCTACTAGTCTTCACCCAAAATATAAGAGTCCCCAAATTCGTCTTCAAACTCTTCCCCTATAAGAAATAACAAGAAAACAATTATTAGAACTTAAACTAAATTTTCCATAATTAAATGTTGAAAACGATCTTGACGTAATTGAAAATAAAACATACGTGAAGATGAGGAGCGAAGAGGAGAGTCTAGAAATATAAATTAGGATGGATTTAATTAAGAAACGAAGATTTTATGAAGGTTTTGCTCAAGAACGATGAAGAACGGTTGATGAACGATGAAGAACACGAAGAACGATTAAATAAAGTGATGTTTTGATCTTATTTTGATTTGTTGTAAAG
This sequence comes from Heliosperma pusillum, assembly GCA_022085475.1. Classification (NCBI taxonomy): domain Eukaryota; kingdom Viridiplantae; phylum Streptophyta; class Magnoliopsida; order Caryophyllales; family Caryophyllaceae; genus Heliosperma; species Heliosperma pusillum. Next base: position 13,000 of record JAIUZE010012203.1, on the reverse strand, counting down.
TGAAAAGTTGTTGGTGAGTGGAAAGTGGAGTTGAGCCGTGTAATATAGGCCAAATAAAGGTGTTGAGTTTTGAAATTGTTGTTCCGTAATTGACTCGCGTTAAATAATTATTTTACGGTAAACGATTAAATATAATTAACGATAAAGTTAATTATAACAAATATCTAGATATTATGATTATTGTATCCAAAAGTAATGAAAATATCAAGGCCATTAGAGGACTTTTGAGCCGTGTGGCATGGTGAGCAACGGGTCTGTTTTTGCTCGATTTGCGTACGTTTCGTTAACTGATCGATAAAGTTGAAAATATCTAAGATATTCTTATTAGTTTAATCAAAAGAATTAAACTATCTCATGTGAGTGGAAAACGATGACATGGGCGCGTGACTCATGCCAAAGTCGAGTTTCGATTTTGTTGCGCGCATTACGATGCGTCGGGAATAGTTAAATGACGTTCGGTTAAAACCGTAAACGTTATTCTTTAAATTCCGAATAAATTCAAAATAATTATATTAAATTATGATAAATCTTAATAAATCTAAATAAAAATAAATCAAAAATATTATTTTTTTAAATAAAATTTCGGTCTTCATACTTATGAGACGAGTCGGGAAAAGTCAACGGAAGTCAAAGTTGACTGAAAAGTCGAGAAAAGTCGAAGATGACTTAAAAGTCAAGAAAAGTTTAGGACGACTTAAAAGTCAAGAAAAAGTCAATGACGACTTTAAAAAGTCAAGGAAAAGTCAAAGACGACTTAAAAGTCAAGAAAAGTCAAAGATGACTAAAAACGGTCTTTTCATGGAATCCCTCAAAAATTCCAAATACGAACGCGGAATTTCAAAATAAGACTCGGAACAAAAATTCCTATTTTAAAAACTTAAGTTCTACTGAAAAGTGTTAGTAAATATTTTTACTAGAAAAATCGGGTATATTTCGGGTTGTTACAACATGGGTGGGGTGTTGTCACTTCCAATTGTTCTTAACAATGTAAAAAGGTTGAGTGTTGGTAATAGTTTTGGGTATGATTATGTCTAATTCCAAATTAGAATAATACACAAAAATAATCACCCTCTTGGTACACTACCAAAACCGGTTCACCCATGTAATATGGGTGTCCATTTTATTTTTGCAATTTGTCATTTGTCACAAGTGTGACATGTGACATATAACATGTAATTTTGCTTATAAATGTGCATTTAACCAATTTAAATGCAATTTCATAACAAAAAATTAGACTTAACATTTTAAGTCACATTTTATAATTACATGTAAATAAAATGGGTCCTCTCATATTTGGTTAAAATAATCTACAACAATTTGTAATTATAATTAACCAAATTCACTTATCTCAAATGTTTCATAAACATAATGCATTCTTAGTAATATAACAATTAAATTACCAAAATGAATCTTATTTAATCATATTACAATAAGATATATTTCTCACTCACAATTTAAACTTGGTTCATTTTAAGGGATTAATTAATCTGTATCACTATACAATTAATTAATGTACATGATTAGGGGATTGTCCTTTAGGTGTGACCTCAAGGGATCAACTGATCACCACCGTCATACGACAGTAACGTCAAACTCAATTGAGCCAATCGTTACCGATTTATGTTGACCAGTTGACTATAATATTCATCATCCCTTTGTATTCTTATTATTGAGATTTAATTATGTGATCGCACTATTGTTGAGGACATTTACTCCAACAGTTACAAGCGAGCACAGTTCAGGGTGGTGGACAGAAGAACAATGGTAAATTGTTCGCAATGGTAAAGCAAGCAGCATAGGTGTACGCTCAGGTGGTTACCGATACTTTTCTTGTCAATAATGTTCCTTCGTTTGTATTATTTTATTCAAGGCAACCCATTCTTTCATTTCCCAGAGTTATGCTGTGTTGTTGGGATTAGGAGATAGTGAGTCCATAAATGATGAGGTATTTATACCTTCTAGAGGATCTGTATCTTGTACTAGGTTGTATAGAGGGGTATCTATGCTTGTGGGGGAGGTTGACTCCCTTGTTGACTTGTCTGAGTTCCCGTTGGATGGATTTGAGGTAATTGTCGGGATGGACTGGTTGGGTAGATATAAAGCTAATATAGACTGTCATCAAAAGAATGAATCATTAAGGGGACCGAAAGGGGTTAGAGTGTCATACCGAGGGTTGGTGGTGAAGCTTAAGGTAAAGTTGATAGCAACCATTACATCGAAGACTACCCTGAGGAAGGGCTATCCTATGATCTTGTGTCATGTGAGAGATACCCGAGTGGAGGAGCCGACATCAGACCAGATTGAGGCGGTGAGCGAGTTCGATGATTTTTTTCTGGGTGATATACCGGGATTACCTCCGAAGAGAGATGCTGACATTAGCTTGGAGTTGAATCCGGGTACGGGACCGATTTCTAAGGCCCTGTATCGTATGGGACCAAAGTATCTTGAGGATTTAAAGAAACACCTGAACAAATTACTGGACAAGGGATACATTAGACCTAATGTATACCTGTGGGGTGCGCCAATATTATTTGTGAAAAAGATAGATAGTAGCTTACGGTTATGCATTGATTTCCGTGAGCTGAACCTTGTGAGGGTGAAGAATAGATATCCATTACCTAGGATTGATGATCTGTTTGATCAGTTAAGTGGAGCTGGAGTGTTCTCGAAGATATATTTGAGGTCGGGGAATCATCAGTTGAGGATAAAGGATGGTGATATTCCGAAGACGGCGTTTTGTTCGAAGTATGGGCATTATAAGTACGTAGTGATGCCTTTTGGGTTGATTAATGCCCCGGCGATGTTCATGGACCTTATGAACCGTATCTTCAGTCAATTTCTGGACACGTTCGTGGTGGTGTTCATCGATGACATCTTTGTCTATTGTAAGACTAAGGATGAACATGTAGAGCATCTGAGGATCGTGCTGCAGATTTTGAGGGATAACCAGTTGTATGCCAAGTTATCTGAATGCTAATTTTAGTTAGAGAAGGTGGATTTCTTGGGTCATGTGATATCAAAGAAAGGGGTAATGGTAGATCCAAGTAAGATAGAGGCGGTGTCTAACTGGGAGGCACCCAAGAATGTGGCTGAGGTGAGTGTCTTTCTGGGTTTGGCTAGATATTATAGGATGTTTGTGAAGGACTTCTCAAAGGTAGATAGACCTATGATGGCGTTGATGAGGAAGGAGAATAGTTTTTGTTGGGATGAGAGTTGTGAGACAGCGTTCCAAACCTTAAAGGAGCGTTTGACCACAGCTCCTGTGTTAGCATTACCTGAGGGGAGCGAGAATTTTGAGGTGTATACGGATGCATCGAAGTATGGCTTGGGGTGTGCGTTGATGCAAAATAGAAAGGTGATTTTTTATGCGTCAAGACAGCTGAAGCCTTATGAGGAGAACTACCCCACCCACGATCTTGAGTTGAGTGCGGTGGTGTTCGCGCTGAAGATTTGGAGGCACTATATATGGTGCTAGTTTTACGGTATTTTCGGACCATAAGATTTTGAAATACATCTATACCCAGAAGGAGCTGAATATGAGACAACGACAGTGGATGGAGCTGATTGGGGACTATGATATGGAGATCATCTACCATGAAGGGAAGGCGAATGTAGATGCAGATGCATTGAGTCGGAAGAGTGTACATTCTTTGTGCACGGCGATGTCTTTGATGAGATTAAGAGATGAGGTAGCAAAGATGGGGATTCATGTGATTAGAAAGAGAGATGCTCCTAGTGATCTAATGTTGGAGCCCGAGTTATATGATGATATTAGGAGCAAGCAGTTAAAGGATCTGAAGATTCAGTTATGGAAGAAGGGAGTAGAGAAGGGTACTACTCCTAGATTTTCGATTCATAGTGACGTGAGTTTGCAGTTCGAGGGTCGATGGTGTGTGCCGAGCGATCCAGAGTTAAAGAGGATGATTTTGACTGAGGCTCATTGTACTCCCTATTCGGTTCATTCGAGTAGGGATAAGTTATACAAAGACCTGAAGAAGACTTTCTGGTGGCCGGGAATGAAGAAGGGGGTAGCTGAATTTGTTGCTAGATGTTTGGTATGTCAACGAGTCAAAGGGGAACAAAGAATACCGCAGGGTAAGATTCAGTCCTTAGAAATGTCGGCGTGGAAATGAGAGTGTATATCCGTGGACTTTATGGTGGGACTTCCGAGATCGCAGAAGGGGAATAAAATGATTTGGGTGATTATGGATCGGTTGACTAAGTCAGCCCATTTTACGCCGATGTTGGATACTTGGAGCAAGATTGAGCTCGCGTTGGCTTATAGGAAGCATGTAGTGAAGCTACATGGGTGCCGAGTGATATATTTTCTGACCACGATGCGAGGTTCATTTCTAAATTATGGAAGGAATACTGCAAGAGTTGATGGGGACGACATTGAAGATGAGTACATCATTTCATCCTACGACGGATGGCCAGACAAAGAGGATGATCAAGACCTTATAGGATATGTTGAGGGCTTGTGTGTTATCTTTTGGTGGGAGCTGAGAAGATAAATTAGATTTTATAGAGTTTTCCTACAACAACAGCTATCATCCTAGTATTGGAATGACACCATTTGAGGCTCTGTATGGGAGGAGATGCAGGAGCCCGGTTTATTGGAACGACAGTTCTGAGGCGGTAGTTCCTGGACCCCATATGATTCAGGACATGATCGAGCAAGTAAAGTTGATTTGTCAAAAGATGAAAGCAACGCAGGATCGCCAGAAGAGCTATGAAGATCTACATCGTCGGGATGTTGAGTTCCAGGTGGGTGACAAAGTCCTTTTAAAGGTGTCACCTATGTGTGAGGTGATGAGATTTGGGAAGCAGGGCAAGCAGAGCCAGAATTTCACAGGTCCCTATGAGATTTTGGATCGGATTGGAGAGGTGGATTATCCTTTGGCCTTACCACCTGCTCTTGATCGGTTCCATAATGTGTTCCATGTTTCGTAGATGAAGAAGTATGTGAGTGGCCCACTCATGTTCTGGAGGCTGAGACTATCGAGCTGGATGAGGCACTCGCTGATCTTGAAGTGCCAAAGGGGATCTTGGAGCGAAAGGTTCGCAAGACCGTGAATGAAGAGACGACGCTACTCAAGGTGTTATGGCCTAACCATAAAATATAGGTAGGAACTTGGGAGCCTGAAGCTGCAATGAAGCATAAGTACCCGCATCTGTTTGAAGAGGTATGTTCGGTTACGAGGCCATAACCTTGTTTTTAAGGTTGGAAGGAGGTAGTTGAATTGTGCTAGTTTTGTCTTGTGTATGTTAGTGGTTAGTGATGAATTAGCATATGTGTTATATGCGCTGTTATGTGTTATGTGTTGTTATGTTTTGTTGTGACCAATGTGTAGCATATGTATGGTTGATGTGTTCATATGTGTTGTTGATGTGTTGTGTCTTTTGTTAATAGTTAGTTGGGATGTTGGTGTGGTAGGAGTATGAGTTTTGAACTTCGAGGACAAAGTTCGATCTTAAGGAGGGAAGACTATAATACTCTGTATTTCTGTGTATAGGGGGCTCGGCCGAGTAGAGCTTACTCGACCGAGTACATTGCATTGTGCTAGTTTTGTCTTGGGTATGTTAAGTTAGTGGTTAGTGAATTAGCATATGTGTCATATGCGCTCTTATGTGTTATATGTTGTTATGTGTTGTTGTGACATATGTGTAGCATATTTATCGTTGATGTGTTCATATATGTAGCATATGTGTTGTTGATGTGTTGTTTCTTGTGTAGATAGTGAGTTGGGGTGTTGATGTGGTAGGAGTATGAGTTGTGAACTTCGAGAACGAAGTTCGTTCTTAAGGAGGGAAGACTGTAAAACTTCGTATTTCTGTGTATAGGGGGCTCAGCCGAGTAGAGCTTACTCGACCGAGTACATATGGCACTCGACCGAGTAGAGGCTAATCGACCTAGTGAAGTTGGCTGGTGTCTTTAACAATATTCTGATCTCGTGTACTCAGCCGAGTAATATCGGTACTCGACCGAGTATATGTTGTACTCGACCGAGTACGACGGTTTTCAGGGTTTAGTCGGACGGATGATTAAGGAGTCATTAAGAGGATTAGTTTTCATAAAAATTAGTTTACGTTTTAAACACAAAATCTAACTCTCAAATCCTCTCAAACTCCTCAAGGAAACCTTGATCATCTCGTGCCGGATCCAACCTTTTTCTTCGTCGATCGATTGATTTAGGTAAGTATTCTTGATTTGCGATTGTTTGTATTGCATTGTTTACCCTAATTGAATTGGGGGAAAAGGGAACGGTGATATTGATTGAATTACTATGGATTGTATAGGAGGGGGACCCCGTAGAGGAACACTTTTGATTGCTTTGCTTTGCTATTCACGGAATTGCTATAAGGTAGGGTTTCCCTACTCAGTATTTGTATTTCTAATTGATGACATGAGATTGTTGATGTGTTATTGTGATTATTGATATGTGATGGACGGTGATGGTCACTATTGTGACAATGATGGAGTTTGGGGTTGTTGTCGATGGTTACTATGGTTACTATGGTTTGGTGATTTCGTTGGGAGATGGATCACACCTAGAGTTCGCCCCCGTGGTTATCCCGCCACGTGGGGGATGTGCACATTAATATTCCGGGTTATCTTGCTATGGCGAGATAGAAGTTCAACGCCTATAACTGCGGTCCAGAGTCAATAGGTGGTTTTGTAGAGCATGGATGGTAACCTGACTCTACTGATGTAACAACCCGAAAAGTACCCAATTTGCTTAAGCAATAGCTTATGGATACTTTTCAGTAGAACTTAAGTTTTTAATATAGGAATTTTTGTTCCGAGTCGTATTTTGAAATTCCGCGTTCGTATTTGGAATTTTTGAGAGATTTCATGAAAAGACCGTTTTTGGTCATCTTTGACTTTTCTTGACTTTTAAACCGTCTTTGACTTTTTCTTGACTTTTTTAAAGTCGTCATTGACTTTTTATTGATTTTTAAGTCGTCATAAACTTTTCTTGACTTTTAAGTCATTTTTGACTTTTCTCGACTTTTAAGTCGACTTTGACTTTCGTTGACTTTTCCCGACTCGTCTTTCGATTTTGAAGACCGAAATTTTATTTAAAAAAATTATATTTTGATTTATTTTTATTAAGATTTATTTGAATTTATGATAATTTAATATAATTATTTTGAATTTATTCGGGATTAAAGAATAACTTTTACGGTTTAATCCCGAACGTCATTTAACTATTCCCGACTCATCGTAAAGCGCGAAACAAAATTTCGAAACTCGACTTTGGCATGAGTCACGCGCCCATGTCATCGTTTTCCACTCACTTGGGATATTTTAATTCTTTCGATTAAACTAATACAAATATCTTAGATATTTGTTACTTTATCGATCCGTCAACGGAGATTACGCAAATCGAGAAAAATCAGACCCGATATCCTCATGTACCACACGGCTCTCCTCTCTTTTCCTCTCCTCTAATAGACCTTGATATTTTCATTACTTTTGATTAATATATCATAATATCTAGATATTATTTCACTTTATCGATCAGTTAACGAAAATTACGCAAAACGATCGAAATCAGATCCGTTTTCTCATCATTTCACACGGCTCATAAGTCCTCTAATAGGACTAGATATTTGTCTTTCTTTTGATTATTAATAACATAATATCTTGATATTTAGTGTAATTAACTTTATCGTTAATTATATTTAATCGTTTACCGTAAAATAATTAGTAAACGCTAGTCAATTACGTAACAACAATTTCAAAACCCGACTCATGATGGCCTATATTTCACGGCTCCAACCACCATCAATAACTCACAAACACTTTTTCATTTTACAAAACAAAATCAAATTAAGATCAAACATCCTTTTTAATCGTTCTTCGTGTCTCTTCGTCGTCATCATTGTTCTTCATCGTTCTTGAGCAAAACCACAATCATAAAATCTTCATTTCTTAATTAACTCCTTCCTAATTTATATTTCTAGACTCTCCTCTTCGCTCTCCATCTTCACGTACGGTTTAATTTCAATTCCGTCAAGATCGTTTTCAACACTTTAATTATGAGAAATTTAGTTTTATGTGCTAATAATGTTTTTCTTGTCATATTTTTATAGGGGAAGATTTTGAAGACGAGTTTGGGGACTCGTATATTTTGGGTGAAGATTAGGAGAAGGGTTTCTTATTATATATATTTCTTATTATTTTGGTGCTAATTGTTTTGGCTAGCTAAGGTAACAATTCCGTTTTACTCGACGAATTAATGTCACATAGTCTTTAGTTTTGGCTCATGTTATGGTATTTATGATTTTAGTTAGTAACATAGCCTTTAGTTTTGTTTCTTTTTATTTTGGTTCATCTTTATTTTTGGTTCATATTTTTATGATTTATGGATTTTTAGTTAGTAATATGCTAAGGAGTGTTATTATTATGTTTTATGAATTTTTATGATTTTTCCATAAGTAATGATTTTTATGTTGTTGAGGAAATTTTAATAGGTTTGGTGTTCTTGATGAATTTTGATGATTTTTATTAAGTTATGATTTTTATGTTGTTTAGGAAATTTTCATATGTTAGTGTTCTTTATGAATTTTGATGATTTTCCATAAGTTATGATTTTTATGATTTTGTATGAATTTATAACAAGTTTAGTGTTCTTGACATTTTTGATGATTTGTTATAATTATTATTTTTGTATGATGATTGTTAAAATGGTTGTTTGTTAATTAAAAACAAGTTTGGAATTGATTTGGTGTGGTTGATGATTGAACCGTGGAAGGGGGTGAGAACCGGACCAAACCAGACCGGTCCAGGCCGGTTCAGACCCGGTCTGGGCTGGTCCAAGGTGGGTCCGGGTTTTGGTCTTTGGGTTGTGTCGATGTTTGATTGTTTAATTGTTGTTTTGACGGGTTTTAAATATGTTAAGCATGCGGGAAAATATTAGGAAGCGGTTTTAGAATTTTTAGGCAAAACAGCCATTTTTGGCCAAATCAGGCCGTGGGGCCCAGTCAGGCCCGTGTCCAGGTCAGCCCAATTCAGCCCGTGGGTCCCACTTTGGGACTTGTGACGGTTTTTGAGTTATCGTCATTTTTATCGTGTTTTGTAATATTTAGCAAGTGGGAAATATTAATAAGTAAAATATTTAATTAAAACGGTTTTCATAAAATTATTATTTCTCACATGTTAGAAATTATAATACGAGATTGTAGTTTACGTTGAAATCATTTAAGTCAAGCGGGTTTTGGGTATAATATGATAATTCACATGTTAGAAGTAGTAATAAAATAACATGTAATGAATATGTTGATTTTATGTCTATGTGATAAAGACTCTGCTTCTAGCCGGTTTGATCCAACGGGTTGGTCAAACTAAGATCTAGTCAGCCCCGATTTGACTGATGACCCGTCGCGGGACTCGGGTCGGGGATTTGTCTTCAAGTAAGGTTTTATTTAATTATTGAATTAGCCTTAGTAGATATGAGGCGATATGATATTTGAATATGATTTATTTGCAAATAGTCACATGATAGGATGTTTTCCCGTGACTGTTTAATTATATGGTTGGTGTAGTGTTGACTAAGTACCCATAGAGAATTATGAGTATATGGCGTCTTGACCATGCTAATTCTAAATGAGTATCTTGGACCATGACATTGATCGGCCATATATCTTTAACGAGCATACGGAGGTTTGCCGCTTGATAGCTTTTGTGTCTCGGCTTGGTGGGTTTATATCCAAGTCGAGGCATGGCTGCCTGATCCGTTTTGGGACTGGAGCCAGCGTAAGTACTAGCCATCTCTGCTTAGGGGGTCGCCTAGTAGAGTTTCTCATAGACGGTTATGTCATGGGACGGGGAACGAATAGCTGTTGTCGCTAGGTCTGATCAGTCTAGGACTAGGATGTTTTCCTACCTTGTGGTATAGCCTCGAGTTACAATCGACTATGGGCCGTGCTAGGAACTTATGCCTGTTTATAGAAGTATTGGTCTTTTATGTTTGTATGATTCTATGAATCTTAGAAGGTGAGATGCAAGCCGGCTAAGGTTGATAGAGTTTGGATTACCGGTTGTTAACTGATTCACATGATACGTGTTGATTAGGGTTTGAGTGTATCAGGGCATTTACGTGGGAAACCTCTGAGCTAGCATACCAACTTCCCTACCTCGTGTTATAGTTTATTATCGGATTCACATGATAGCTTTCATATGCTAGGTTATATGTTAGTTATTTGTTTATAACATGAAAAGCATATCATATATGTTAAGGTTTTGTATTTTCTATATACATTGCTTTTATGTTATTCATGTTTCATTAAACTCGACATTTCGTGGCTGGGAGAACTCGGAGTTACTCCCACTGACTGTGGCTTCCGTGTTTATATTTAATGCGGTCGAACAGGTGGTGTTGCATATTTGGGGTACATGGACGAGCTAGCGAGCGAAGTATTTACCTTGGACCTATATTCGGTTCATAGTTTGTATATTTTTGTACACACTTTTATTTCCGTATTTATACGGGAGATATGTCTCCCGTCTTGTAGATTTCTTTTGTATAATAGTATTTCCGTTTTGTAATGACATTTTTATGTTATGACACCTTCGTTATGTATTATCATATTTCGTTTATGTATTTAAATAATTTTTTTTTCTTTCCGCAAATTTGAGGGTGTCACAGTTGGTATCAGAGCTATTTTGCTCCCGACGCACGTTTGTGTACCCTTGCATAAATAACTTGACCTTAATAAAATAATAAACCGTGAGATAGAAGGGTAAGATGGGTAGATTAGGATTTATGTTTTAGTCTCTTTGTTCTTGTTAAATGATAAGTACTAATCTGTGTTTTATTTTGCAAGATGCCTCCGAGGATTGACACCATATTGTAGCAGATCCGTACCGTTATTTATCCAAAACCAGCAAAATCTGCAAACACCAGCCAAAGGCAAATCCGATATGATTCCTACCTCATGTTCCTGATGTGAGAGACACGGGAAGTTATAAGGGGGTTTGCTTCACAGCTATCGAGGAGCCCAAGCCAAAACCTAGATGGCGAAGTGATTCCCGTTAAACTTTCGGGTGTGTGGTTACGAGAGATGGAGAAGAGTTTTTCTCTTTATGATGTCCTTGAAGAGGACACGGTCCGTCTAGCTACTCACTTCTTAGAGAAGGAAGCGGATCAGTGGTGGACTCTTTCTGGTCCTACTGCGAAGTTGGAGCCTAATTTCGGGTGGACTCGTTTCCGTGAGCTCTTGGAAGCGAGGTTTTACCCCGATGAGTTGAGACAGCAAAAGTTGAAGGAGTTCATGGATTTTAAACAAGGACTTCTTTCTGTTCAGGAGTTTACTACCCGGTTCAATGAGTTGGCTCATTATGCCACTCGACTTATTAGGGTAGAGGAAGATAAAGCCTTCTTTTATTTGGGAAAGCTTTCTCCCCAGATAAAGGGGAAGATCAGTAGAGGTTCCACTTCTTTTGTCTCGATCTATAATGATGCCATCTGGGCGGAGAGTTCTATCCGGGAGATTGCCGAGGAAGCTCGTGCTTCTTATATTGCTCCTAATGCCTTTGGCAAGAGACCTCTTTATCCTGCTTCGCGACCTTCTTTTTCTCCCTCTTTTCCAAACAAGAGGAGAAACTTCCAGAGTGGACCGGCTAATCAGAGAAACCGTCCCTTTGTTCCGAGCCACAACAACGACCTTAAGGGTCGTGTCTGCTTTACATGCAAGATGCCTATTCATCCGGGGGTTGGCTGCTTTAACAAGCCGTTTGTGTGCTTTATTTGCCAGAAACCGGGTCACAAGGCGAATGTATGTCCTGAGAGGACGGGTACGGTGTCTACACCGGTTATTTCTGGGAGACCTAAGGGTCGTATTTTTATTATGAGCCGTGCTGAGGCGGATGCCCAACCCGATATTGTGACGGGTATGTTCTCGATTTATGATTTACCGTGTTTAATTTTATTTGACACGGGAGCTTCTTTATCTTTTATTTCCATGAGACTATCCGATGAGTTACCGCTTAAAGCTTCAGTAGGAGAAACTACTCCTATATCGTTACCATCCGGAGAAGTATTTTCATGTTCTTATCTTCATTCCGACATTCCAATATCCATAAATGGATCTATTTTTCCGGCGAATCTTTTACGTTTTCATCTTGAAGAGTTCGATATTATTTTGGGCATGGATTGGTTATCTACTTATCATGCTCGATTCGAGTGCCGTGATCAGAAAATTATTCTTAAAAGTCCTTTGGGTGCTCGTATTTCTTATCAAGGGGTTAGAAAACAAGCTAGTGTGAAGTTAATCTCAGCTATGAAAATGTTGAATGTGTTAAAGAAGGGTCATCAAGCATTTCTATGTGTAGTGACTACTTCCGATTCTTCTCTTCCTTCTTTGAAGGATGTTCCTATTGTTAGAGAATTTCCCGATGTATTTCCCGATGAATTACCCGGGATTGCTCCTGAAAGGGATGTTGAATTTTCCATTGATCTAGTTCCTGGAACTGGACCAATTGCCAAAGCTCCTTATCGTATGACGCCTTCTGAGTTGAAGGAGTTGAGAATCCAACTCGATGACTTGATTGAGAAAGGCTTCATAAGGCCTAGTGCTTCTCCTTGGGGTGCGCCTGTACTATTTGTCAAGAAGAAAGACGGTTCTATGCGGATGTGCATTGATTACCGTGAATTGAACCGTGTTACCATCAAAAACAAATATCCTCTCCCTCGTATTAATGATCTTTTTGACCAGTTACGGGGTGCTTCTATTTTTTCCAAGATTGAGCTTAGATCGGGTTATCATCAGATTCCCGTTCGGGAAGCAGATATTCCGAAGACTGCTTTCAGCTCGAGGTATGGTCATTTCGAATTCAATGTGATGCCATGCGGTTTGACTAACGCTCCAGCTATATTCATGGATCAGATGAATCGTACCTTCCGGGAGTATCTTGATAAATGTGTGGTGGTATTCATTGATGACATTCTGATCTTTTCAAAATCTAAGGAAGAACATGCTATTCATCTTCGAA